>JAPYZC010000781.1:0-29025 GCA_030522665.1 Ichneumoninae sp. A BG-2022a | reverse complement strand
TGAAATTATTGTTATGCACAAACAATCTTTTCAGCACCTTTTATATGCTAGAATTTTTTCAGATTTTTTTCTCATCGAGAAGTGTTTGTAATCTTTGTCGTTTTTCTTTCGAACTTAGGCAGCGTCAGTCATTGTGCTAGTACTACCTTTACAATCGATGACCTTCTTAAGAAGGTCATCGAAGGTCGGTTCTTAATTACACTGTAATTAAGAAGGTTGGAAGGTTTCACACTATTCAAATGAGTGCTCCACTTTTAAAGTCGTTTATACAAACTTTTACCGCACTCTGTACTTTTTCGAAAATTAGCACAAACCAGTTAACGTTTTTGGAAATCCATGGCAATTAATGTTTTTCTATGTTGCGGGCATCTGCTGCAACACAAATAACCATCCACTATAATCGATAGATGCGTAAAAGTTTGCATAAACGATTTTAAACATGTAGCACGCATGTGACCAGTGCGAAGCGCTCCAACCTCCTTAAGCCGTTTCAGCTGTTACTAAGATATTTCTAAAAATAGTCAAGAGTAGAATTTTTCTTTAAAGGATTTTGCAAATTTTTTTTAGAAATGAATTATGTTGTGCGAAGGCACTTTCTTTTTAGATTAATGCTTAGTATACAAACATGACAATTTACAGATAACATTTCATCCAGCAACGGCGTTGGATAGTTACAAAAACAAGAGCGAATATACCGGCAGATTCGACGTCATCTGGGTGGCGAACAACATGACGAAGCAGCTGGGAAATCTAACGCCACTCGCGAAGAGGGGCGGCAGTGTTCTGATAGAGTCTCGCAAATACTTCGCGGATGTGCGTCACGAGCAACAGCAGAAATTTAGCGAAACAGTGAGAAATAACGCGCGCGATAACGGCTTGAGAGAATTGAACGAATTTAATTCCGAGAAACACACCGTCGCACGCTTCCGCAAGAATTAAACGAACGATTGAGAAATTAATGCCTCTCACTGATTATCTACTACGATGTACAATTGTCGCTGGCAGACAGTCCGACTCACGTTCAGAAATTTATTTAACAGCGTCGGTCCTTTGACCACGGACTCAATGCCGTTTTTATCCAACAATAGTTTGTGTAAAGATTTTTTTTTCACATACGCATAATCGAGCCCGTGTACGAATGCGGCAGCGATATTTTTGAAAACTCCTATACAACTAGGATTCCTCGTGAACAGAAAAGCGATCGCTTCTATCACCGTGATGCTCTGATCCATGGTATCGCCGTTTCATCGAAAAAAAAACAAATATTAAGTGCGATCACATGTGAAGCGTTACTACTATGTAAAAACATAAGCTTACAGTTATAGAGTATTTACAAGTTTCGTTTATCCATTAATCTTATCCAAAGTATTCCTCGATCTGTACTGTTAACGATTTTTCTTTTTAGATTAAAGCGCGAAATACTTCAAATTTCGATTCTTCAATTATGTCATATAAATTTCAACCCTTCGCGATCGTCGGTTAGTACCGCGATCGCCGATTATATTATTATCCGATAAAAACTTCGAGGTTCAAAAGTGCAAAAATGCTCACGTAACTGCATAGTTATTGAATTACCGATTTCGTTCGAACCCCCTCATTATAGTTTAACTCACGTATTTACAGTGTTTAAATTCATTCGCTTTTTCTTCTTTCTCGACGCGATTCATCATTGATTCGTCTCATTACAAACGAGCCACGCTTACGCTAACGAAAATCGGCAATAAAAAAAAATTGTCCTCGACGCCCATCGTCAACCCAACAGCTCGAAGTCTTCGTCGGACGTGTCGTACTGTCGGTCAAGGGAATCGAGATCGAAAACTAAAAAAAACATTGGTCGTTAAGTAGAACATATTGAGTAATTATTGAAAAAAGTGAAAAAAAGAAATTACGTACGATTTGAGGCTGTAGTGCCCAAGGCCTCGGTTGCAACGTCTTCGGTAGGCGACCAGTTGGCCGGTCGCTCGGCGCACAGTTCGAACAACGGCTGCTTTTCGGGAGCTATGAGTTCTTCCTGCATCGATCTGCACAACGATTTGAAGTCGATTTCCGTGGCGCAGAAGAAACACTGCAGTCGTGAAAGGATTCGTCAGTATCGATGACTGTAAAAAGTACACCAGCATCGGTTTAAAAAAATGTACTAACGAGAGCCACCGAAGGATCCATCCCCGTTATGGGGATGCGACTTGCAGTCTTGCAGTGATACGTGGCGTCCATCTCTACGTCGTTCTCGTCCATCTTCTGATCGACTATTCCAATCCTTTGCGTCGTGTGGGGATCCAGGTAGATAACTTCGTCACCTGAAACATTAAATATTTAAATAAGGGTCCGATCGATCACCCGTACTATAATTACGTACCAACACAACCGATGAAATACAGCGCCAGGTTTGGCTTACCGCCTATCACGCCTAGTGATTGGGGGATTTTAAAAGATGCCTAGAAAAAAATGCGCAAGTTATATTACATTTGTTTACAGCCCGTGAGGACGATGGACGATGCATTATTGGTCAACCAGGCGGTCCAGTTGATCAACACAATGTCCCGTAGTTGATAGGTAAAATTGCTATGATTCCGAAGATATCAGGCACGACATGAAATTTCATCTTTGACAATTCTACTTAGTCTCATACAAACTAGCTTTAAGGTCGTAAATTGTTTTCATTACTTTAAGGCCATTAATGTAAACCGGATTAATATCGCTCAAGCCGAGTCGAAGAGGTATGAGAAGCAGCAGCGGTTTCCATTGACTCGGTGCTTTGAGAGGTTCGTCCCCGTCAACGACTGCCGATGTGCCACCCTCCACTCGACACTGTCTCACTGCAATGATTTTTTACTCAGCAAGATTGTAAGCGTAATTGTCGCGTACCCCGGCGATGAATTATACTCACAAACGTCGTTGACGATTAACGTATTGTCCAGAGCGACGTGTATTGTGATGGAACTCCAGTCGTCGTATACAACTAGTTTTCTGGAATTATTATAAATATATGGATATGTACTTTAAAGAATACGATGGACAAATAATTTATTTTTTTTGCAGTGATAACGTACTTGAGCACTTGGGCGACGGTATTGGGGCCGAACCACTGACCAACTTCTTTGCCCTCTGAAGCTCCCATGAGTGCGATTTGATGAATGGAAAATGGTGCGGCTCTTCTGTCTTCGAAACGACTCAAAATTTTCAAGTACGTACTATCTTTCGTCTGCGGTATCCACTGCCAATCTCTACCTACAATACAATATTTTTTTTAGTAAACGAATAGATGGAAGGTAAATTACACAGTTAAATACGTACCAACGTTTCATGTGCACAAACTTCCACAATTATTTTCTTGTTAATTTCACACCAAGAAAAATGTTGCGTATTTTAGACATTTTTTTTTGCTAAATTAAAAAGAAAATAATTGTGGACGTTCTAGACAAACAGGTTTGTTAAAAGTACACTTTTTTTTTCTGTGTAAAGACAGCACATGAAAGCTAACGATTTTTGCTTACGACATTGTTATTTTTATAATCGATTGACTAAAATAAACCTTGAATTATTGTTTATTGGAAGAAAAAATGTAATTTCTTCACCGAGCTGCCCTTTATATTTTAGGATCAATCCATATAATCAAGAATAACTACCCAGGTGTAGGGAAACCAGTGCTTGACCCAGAACCATCTGGCCACATCTGAGCATACAGCCCCACCCCTTGTCGGACGTGAAAGTGGAACCCACACCACCGATAGGAACGAATCCCTTGCGGTATGTGAACCACAATTTCGACCTGATGTCCCTGCGTATTGCATCTAATTCTGAAAAACAAAAAAAATTCCTCATTCAATTTTCTCACAAATTTAATAACGACTACAAAAAACTCTCTGGCAAACCTTTGATTGCATTATATTTTTTTCCAAGTATCCAAACAGGTTCCTGTGTATGGGGTATGTCCTCCGGCTCGTCGGACACATTTTGTGTGAACAGACTGTCCATAACGAAGATCTTTGGATATAGCAACGCGGCGTCAGCTTCTTCAGTGACTCATGAGAAATTGATTCGCTGATATTCTGCAAATAAACAAAAAAAACAACACTATAAAAAAATCTGCTTGGATTCTACAAAAAAAATGAATTTCATTAACAGAAAATAACTGACGAATGCAAAACGGTGATAGATCGTTATCTTCAATGAAGGGTTCATAAGTCAGATTATGCAAAATTGCTCTTGACATGGCATCCATAATATAAAATAATATAAAAAACAATTTTTGTTTGCATTATGCAAAAAAAAAAAATGTATTAACAGACAATAACTGACTAATTGACGACGATAATCGCGATGATAAAACGGTGATCTATCGCGAAGATCGCGATCTTCGATGAAAAGTACGTAAATCGGATTATGCAAAATTGCTGTAGACTCGGCATCCATTGTTATTGCTGTGCAAAGACGAATATTGTATTGGCATTGTTATAAATTGATGAATATTAATTAACGATTCCTTTAAATCGAGCTCGAAACTCGGCCACCTGTAGTTCGCTCGATCTGCACCGCAAAGCCTAATTGCCCGGACCGTTGGTCGAACAAAATAAAAAGATATATATATTTTTTAAAGCGTTAAAGTTGTTCCGAGCAAGAGAGGTTAGTTTACTCGGGTACGTTGCAGCTTTCTTTGTTGAAGCAGCTTCATCGACTGACCTTTATTTCAACCGAAAACATCGGTCATCGCGTTCCGCGGTACAATAACGTTGTCCCGTTTGCCGGAACAGTTGACATTATCACAAGGAAAATCGAGAGCTGTTAAGTGTCAACAACAAAATTATGACAGGAGCACCAGGGGTGACTAACGCAATATGTCGGCGGTGATGACAATTGATTAATATCTTTGGTCCCTCCTCGGGGAAAACGTCGAGAAATCGATCGTAAATTTTTGTTGGAATTAATCTTGTCTCAGATCGTGCGGATGAAATTTGTCGACAAAGGCGTCGTGCCTACAGTGATTGCACCGCCGCGCGATGATGTACGACAAAAATGCATGTTATCATATGCAGCTGCACAAATGTATTGGAATGAAATATCGACAACGTCGTCGTCGTCGACTGCTCGGCTGATTGACATTTTCGACGCCAGGTGGCAGCACATCCGCGATCGACTGGTGGTGTTTTGGTAGAAATGTATAAATTACAACGAACCCACCTTCGCATCGAGAGAGCATTGACGTGTCGTGTAATACAACAGTCGTTGCAGTTAGGCAAATGAAACCGTTTCATCCGGGTGAATAACGCAATATATCGACGGCGATGACAATTGTTTAATATTTTCGGTCCCGCCTCTGGGAGGACGGCGAGAAATCGATCATGAATCTTTGTTACAATTAACTTTATGTTAGATCGTTCGGATGAAGTTAATCGACAAAGGAGTCGTGCGTATAGTGATTGCACCGCCACGCCACGATCACTACAATGCTTCATGTTATCATATTTATGTGATTTTATTATGCAGCTGTATAGGAAAAATATCGACGACGTTGTCGTCGTAGAGTGCTCGCCAGATTGACAATTTTCGGCACCAGATGGCAGCACATCCGCAATCGACTGGTGGTGTTTTGAGATTTATAAATTGCAACCAACGCACGTTCCCTTCGAGAGAACATTGACTCTCGCGTAATACAACAGTCGTTGCAGTTACGCAAATGAAATCGTTTATACCGAAGGGCGGCCGATTTCGAGGTCGTTCGTCGAATTACGGTAATGACTACCTCGTAAATGACTACCCCGCCTGCCCACAGTGCACAGAGAATCGAGAACATTATCCCATTGTCAACGGACTGTCTCACGGACGCGAAAAAATGTTATTTCGCACATCCGCCAAGTAAGTATTTAAACTGCATGTAATACATCGATTTACCAATT
The DNA here is from genome assembly GCA_030522665.1 of Ichneumoninae sp. A BG-2022a. Taxonomy (NCBI): domain Eukaryota; kingdom Metazoa; phylum Arthropoda; class Insecta; order Hymenoptera; family Ichneumonidae; species Ichneumoninae sp. A BG-2022a. Next base: position 23,131 of record JAPYZC010000781.1, on the reverse strand, counting down.
TTGGATGATTGTTCTACGAGCGTATTCTCGTTATTCCGGTGCCCGAGCGTCCGGTCAACGCGATTAGGCGACGATCTTTTCGCGAAGCAAATTCTGATCGAGCTCCAGGATAGTGTACGGTATCGACTCCCGTTATGACCTTGGGACTGAAAGGACTTGGTCCACTTTTTTTTTTTAATAGAATAAATCACGAGGCTTGTACAGTCGACGGAACTTTCTTTTCGATTCTCCGCAATGTCGACGAGCAATCGCCACACCGACGTACATACAAGGAAACCTTCTGCTCGGCGTGCTCGGGTCAGATTCGTGGGGGACCGTTGCACGCTTAGACTTATCGTTTCTGTATATTCCGGTCGAACGATCGAGCAGGCCAGTTACTCTCGTTCCGCGCTGCAAGCCTGTTGACTGGGCCAGCAGGTGTCGAGGCGTTACGAATTTTCCCGTTCGTCGAACCATCGCGAATTAACTGCCCGGGATTTGATCGTGCGTTTATAATTTTTTAAACCTATTTGGAAATATCGTCGCACCTATGGCCTCGAATTACCGGTGATTGGGAGTAAAATTTCGAGAAGGTGAGCTGGTTTGTAATGCAATGTTTTATAAACGAAAGGCACAATCGGCTGACCGAAGCTCCAGAACTATGCGGAACTGGCCGGCTCGTACTAATAACAATGCGCTGATAAGGGACGAAGACATTGAAAATTTTATTGTTCTGTTTCGAAGCTCGCAATAAAAGTGTGTTAATTAAAAATATGATTGTACTGCTGGCAAGAATAGTTCCTTGTATTATTTACTATTCCAAACGAAACGTTTTGCACGAAACTAAAAAAGTGAAAGGTCGGCAAGCATAAAAAATATTATCGTCATATTTCGAAGCTCGCAATAAAAGTGTGTTGATTAAAAATTGTATTGTATCGCTGGGACGAATAATTTCTTGTTTTTTTTTTTTTCTACGGTCCCAAACGAAAAGATTTGCGTCAATCTAAAAAAGTGAAAGCTTGGCAGAAATAGAATATGTGTGCCGATCTCTCGCTACACGACCGAAGTACTACAGTTGTATCGTGTGTCGCCTTCCGGACGAGTTTTACAAAAGTTCCTTCGGATCGAAAGTTAAATCTCGGGCGCCCTTCAAGGTCACGGCTCGCGCCCATATATATATATATATATCGGTTTTAAAACTTTTCCTTTCACCGAATATCCTCGACGCGGAGGACCGCGACCCGTTGTTTTTTCTCGTCAGCTGGCGATATTGAAATTCCGAGCAGTTCGCGTTTTCATCGCGCTTTGCGGACTCGACACTGTGAGATCGGTAGCGCCGAGGTTAACGACAGAGGGTAATTCAACTTTTATACACTGGGAAATAATTGTTTTTTTACTTTTTCTTCAAGGTCATGAATTATTTGACACAAAAGAGGCTTTGTTGTCATGCAGCAATGAGCTTTATTATTTTAGAGCGTTCGTTTGTGAATTTACGGATAAATAAAAGTCGCGCAAGGTCTCAGAAATGTTTACGGATAATAAACGGAAGTGATTGCGGATAATAAACGAGTCCCGGTTTGAAAAATCCCTGAGACGGTTTGAATAATCGTCGCCGCGGATATTCTTATCTAAATCCGGGCAAAAAACGCAATATGCGGTGTTGCGCTGGCGACGATTATCAGACAAGATAATGACGCGCTATGATCGAATTCGTAATTTTTAAATATATATATATATTTATTTTTGCTGCAGACCTCGCAGTTACCGAAGAACAATTTCACGTGTCGAGGATTAAAAAAATAATTTACCCGCGGGAATACTCGCGACTCTGGCGAGCGATTAACATACTCGTCCTTTTCTGGAGAAACGTAACTGATTGCCGGAAGAAATAAAAAAAATGCCTGTTTCAAGAGAAGAGCTCGTGATGCGACGTATGTGCATATACCTGTATAATTCCGTCGGTGGAACTGCAGCTAGAAACCACGATACACCAAACCGCTGGAACATATATAATACCATCTTTTTTTTACGTAACTCGTGCGATTGTCCCGGCCACAATCAACTCGCTCGCTCAACCAGGCTGCCCGAATAGTTCGAATTTTTCTTACCCGAGAAAAATATATTTTTCTCATCACCGGAGTAAAATTTATTCCCGGAACGAGAAAAATGTATTTTTCATGTCACAAGAAGATTGTATTTTTACAATTTTAGTGTCCACGATCAACACGCTCGCTCAACCAGATTGGCGGAATAGTTTGAATTTTTCTTACCGAGAAAACCGTATTATTCATTATCAGAGTAAAATTTATTCCTGGAATGACAAAAATGTATTCTTACAATGTCCTATCCACAGTCAACACGCTTGCTCAACCAGATTGACGGAATAGTTTGGATTTTTCTTACGCGATAGGAATTTATTTTTTTCACCTCAGCCTGTACGTACCGGAATTCCTACTATAAAGTCAATGCCTCTTTCTTGGGAGTCGATTAAAAAATCCAATATCGAAATATGACTTTCTCAACGCTAAGTGAGCAAAAAAACGAATTCTTTCTTTTCTTCTTGCTTTCGCTAAACAAGCAAACAAAAAAAAGTAAATTCCTTGTCCACGATCATCGACGCGGTATTATGTCGACAGTGGAATCATCGAGCCGTGACTTAATGATCAGCCTGATCTGTTGTTAATGTTCAGCTGGCACAAGGCGAGAGGTGAAAGTAGGAATTCCCTTACCTTACGACCCGTTCATCGTCGCGGATTCCAGATTCTCCGGTGGCTGCGAAAAGGCGTTCCGCGAAACCGCACTGAAAAGAGATTAATGTCGCGAGATTAACGAACGGAAGATTAAACACTAATGTCTTAAAAATTGCGTACACTTTATGCCGTCCGACAATAATTTTCCTACAAATTCGCAGTATTCATTTTATTGTCGACGGACAGGCAGTAAAGTCTACAGCAATAAAAAATATAATCATTCGATCAATAAAAAAAAAGTCGAAGATCACAAATAACAAGAACGAGCGAGAAACAGCTTGCATGTTGATAGTACACAATATCTACGAAATGTTGTGCACTTTATGCCGCCCGACATGGATTTTCCTACAATTAGCTTGGCATAACAACTATGTCACCAAAATTTGCAGCATTGACTTTATTGTCGAAGGAAAAGCAATAAAGTCTGCCGCATTAAAATAGATAATCTCTTGATTAATAAAAAAAACAAACAATGTTACGAATTGTTTAGTTATCGAAAAACACGAATGACTCGAATGAGAGAGGTGCAACAGGTACCTGCCTGTTGATAGTGTACACCCAGCTACGTAAGTCTCGCCGACCTGTGGCATTTTGTGTGCGAAAACCCGGCGTAGACTCCCGTCTGTTACCGTCGCGATCAATATGATTAGTAGTAGTAGTAGTGCAGGGCTTCGTTCCGGATAACAGCTGGAGTCCTCCGTTCGTCCATCCGTGATTGAAGTTGTAGACGGTTCCCTCGGAAATATCGCAGCTGCATACTCGAAGTGGGTCGATTTTTGTTCAATAAGAAAACTCGAATTGTCATATCCGGGTAAAGCAGCGATGACTATAGTAAAAGCTTTGTTGAGCAAAAGCTCGGCAAAGACTTTGTTGGTGAGTAAAATCCATCTGGAACAGAGTTTAAAAAAATTCATTAATCGTTGCACTTGGAAGGTAAAGATGTTTCATGCCGAGCTTTTGAGAAATGTATTTTGACATCGCGGACGAAGCGTTTTTAGTTTGAATTTTTCATGTGATAATTATCTTAAATTTCACAGGGCAACATGGAGAGGAAAAAAAGTTCATCTGCGGAGGCGACGAAAGATACGGAATATGGAACGTGAGTACAGATTAACAATGGTTTATAATAATAATAATGGTTATTATGATTATTATTTGTCTATAGTAATAATTATTTTTATGTATTTGATTCAACGTTCGTTCAAAATTTAAAAAATTCGTTACTTTCAGTGTTCAGTATGAAGACGAGGAAAAAATGACCTGGAGGTTTTGGAAAAAGCGCAGATACGTCGTTGCGGTCCTCGCATTTTTTGGATTCTTCACCTCGTACATTTTGCGAGTCAATCTGAGCGTGGCTATCGTCGCGATGACGGCGAACTCATCGAAAACTGACGAAAACGGAAAAACATATTATGTAAGCTTAAAAAAAAGAATATATAATTTTTACGGCAAATAAAAAAATGTAGATATGAATCCGATAGAGATATAATCATTATCTACGATCAAAAAAAAATTGACTTAATAATTTTCCATTAAAAAATTAGTAGCTTCAACATTGCAGGATTAATTTTACCTTGATCTTTGCAGGAACCTGAATTCAACTGGGACTCCAAATTGCAAGGACTCGTGCTGAGCTCATTTTTCTACGGGTACATAAGCACTCAATTATTGGGCGGATGGCTCGCCGCAAGGATAGGTGGAAAGAGAGTCTTCGGTCTCGGAATCGCGGCTACAGCTCTGCTGACCCTCGTTACGCCGCCTCTGACGAGAATGAGCGTCTACGTCCTGGTTGCTCTGCGCATTGTCGAGGGTGTCTTTGAGGTAAAAGTTCATAAAATCGACGACGATTCATACCCTCTTCACGATCGATCTCACATCGTTCACTTTCTCGTCGATCAGCGTTCGACGAATTCTTCCCCCTCAAAGTTCAGCCGAGTTCAGCCAAGTCTATTTTATATCACCGAACTTTTTTCTCCAGTCGAAAAAAAGAAAAATATTGGGACATATCAACAACGTTATTTAATTCCTTTTCACGAGTAAAATATTTTAAGCCTTGCGATTTTTGTTTTCTCAAAATCGATTTGTACACTGCCTTGATCATCGCAACGTGTTGACTGACTGTTGATTTTTATCCAGGGTGTGACGTATCCATGCATCCACGCAGTCTGGGCGAACTGGGCTCCTCCTTTGGAGAGATCGAAACTGGCAACCCTCGCCTTTTCGGGAAGTTTCGTCGGCACGGTATTCGCCATGCCTGTATCTGGTCTGATGGCCGAATATCTGGGATGGGCCTCGATATTCTACGTTTTCGGAGTAGTCGGTCTCCTGTGGTTCGTCGCCTGGTGGTACATCGTGGCCGACAAGCCCGAAGACGATCCACACATTTCCGAAGCGGAGCTGAAATACATAAAGAAGTCACTCGGTAACGTGGAGAGGAAGGTACGCGAACAATTCTGAGAAAACCGATAGAAAATTATTCATCTGGCAAACAAAGAAACAAAATTGGCACGAGTGAAATATTTTCTTCGGCACATTTATAGTTTCCTGGGTTGTCTTTTAACCGATCCAGTTTAACTGGAAAATACTACTCGACTGCCGCCTACATTAATCTTTGGACTCTTGCAGACAATAACTCATCCCTGGAAAGCCATAATGACGTCGCCACCGGTCTGGGCGATCATAGCAGCTCACTTCAGTGAAAACTGGGGATTCTACACAATGCTGACCCAGTTGCCGACTTTCATGAGTGGTAAATGCGATAGCTTCGATGATTCCTCCGCAGTCACGATCTCTAGCAGATTTCTCGTTTCAGATGTATTGGACTTCAAGCTCGAAAAAACGGGATTTCTTTCGGCCCTGCCGTATCTCGTCATGGCGATAGTTCTCCAATTTTCCGGACATCTCGCGGATCATCTTCGAGCGAATAAAATCCTCACTACTACCCAGGTGAGCTACCCGTATTTGTTGGATGCATGGACTTTAGAATATTGACTATAAAAAGTTGTTGAAATTGATGATATATCGATCAAATTTGAACAATTATGTCAATCGATTTTCGATCGATATCGATCGATTTCCAACAACCTGAGAGACTCGGGTTCAAAATTCTTATGTTATTTTCGAATAATCGATGCCAATTTTATTTAGCCAATTTATTTATCATAGGTCCGAAAATTCTTCAACTGCGGAGCTTTCCTAAGTCAAACGATATTCATGACTTGCGCGGCTTTCATACAATCGGCTTCGGGAGCGGTCGCTTGTATCACGATAGCCGTGGGCCTGGGCGGTTTCGCTTGGTCTGGATTTAGGTAAGGTTTTCTTTCTCGTCAACTAAAAAATATTACCAGGCTGAGCTCTCTGAGAAACGAACGATGAGAATAATATTGTTTTCTTATGTTCTGCAGTGTCAATCATCTGGACATTGCGCCTCAGCACGCAAGCGTTATGATGGGAATCGGCAACACTATTGCGACTATTCCTGGTATAGTGAGTCCGATCATCACCGGTTACATAGTCGAAAACAAGGTCCGAACTCGAGTTTATGTGAAACTCCTTTCAACTTTTTTCCACCGTGTCTGGCATTAACACTCCTTTATCGTGACATTGTATTTCCAGACTGCAGCAGAGTGGAGAATAGTTTTCATCATCGCCGGTCTAGTGTATCTCATAGGAGCTGTGATCTACGGACTCTTCGCCTCCGGCGAACGACAATCGTGGGCGATCGAGGCGAAGAACGAGAACGCCACTTCATACGACAACCCCGCGTTGGAAGTAGACGTGAATCTGTGAATTTGTAAATAAATAGCTATAGTAAATAAAGTATTATAAATATAAAAATAAAATAATCTTATCTTATGTTGGAACAAAAAGTGTCGGCAAACATGGTATTTTCGAAGCGGTTTTGCCGGAAACGAAAACTGTTATTTCGGCCGTTTTATCGGCGTTCGTTAAGTCTGCAAAGTCGCGCTGTATCACAGTTCCCTGTTTTACCGACTGCTCTGTCGCGGCGCGCATTCACGAGACGAATTATCGACCGTGCGTTCAGACGATTTCGTGGAAGTTCCTTTCATCCTGCAGTGGGACGATACGCGTGTATACGCGCGGCATCGACAACGGGGAAATTGCAAGTGAGTGAAAGCTCCACAGGTGCCGCCAGCGAGATCGCCCAAATTCGCCCGTCCCTTCGCATGTAACGTAATCAGCTGTACGACACTAACGACTTACAATTATCCTGCCGTTCATTCAATGACGATTATTGACGCGAATTAAAATATTCTACGGGAAATCCGCTCAGGCAACAATGATATCGTTACCACGATAATACATCTCTACATGTAACATTCAGTTCCCATGTGAAGTTGATTAATCGAATCCAATAACTAAATGTCTGTCCCGAGACACGCGCACAGTAATGTTCTACGTATTACGAGTTAACGAGTAATAACTCCGTGATTAATGTAAACCGAGTGAATTTGATCGTTTTACAGTTAATCTGGCATCATTAATCCGGACAGTTGGCATTATCCGAAATGGATTACGCAGTATTGCGCTTCCAGTGGGACATATATAGGTATAGACTCGATAAACTTCGTTACGGCACCGTTGCGTCAGGCGAACGAATATTTTTTGTAACGAAAATAAAACTATTATATATCTTTTTCTACGTACATTAGAGAAAAAAAATAAGGTACCTCTTAGAGTCGAATGAGATAAAAGTACGTTGTTTTAAATGCAATTATCGAGTCTCTTTAAAAAAAATCTCATCGTATCGTCGTAAACGTGTGTAAGCGAGTCGACATGAAGCCCTCCAATCGCGTTCGTCGGAGCACGTCGAGACGTGAACAAACGTTGGCGGAAAAAAAATGGCGAGTGACGCGAGCTCGATGCTGACGAGAAACAAAGCATCCTAATTCAGGCCCGCATCAGCGAAATGCCCGTGTGCGAAACTAGATTATTTTTATATTTATAAATTTGAAGAAAAAGAAATTTTGTGTACCTGAATTAATATTTCCGCTGGGACACAACGTCGTGACTTTGGCTAACTAATTGGACTGAATCGGACACAACGACGCGTCGCACGTCCAGAACGATAAATGTACGGACGCGGCCACAGCGAGGTGCACGCCATCTTTAATGGGACCGCGAGTCCAATCGAAGTTCAAACTCAGTGACCGGCTAACGTCCCACCCGCGTTGACGTATTCATTGTTAGTGAAAAAAATGTTGCTGACCATTTTTTTGTCGCGGGGTTTCGAATAAAACATTGACAGGAGTCTCCGACGCCGAGAAGATAGAATCGAAGTTTTATCGGGTTAATTATGTCGCCGTTCGACCGTCGTTTTGATTATTATAGTCTCGCGGTCTACAATCGCGCGTGAAGCGAGTTCGTCGCCGACGAAGCATAAAGCATCCAAATTCGGGTCCGTATAAATAAAAACATCCATGCGAAATTTGATTTTTTTTACATTAAAAAAAGGGTATTTCCGCAATTAACATTTTGGCTGTAAAAACAATCATAAACGAGTCGAGATCGAAACGTCAATAGCGCGGTTTCGTGCGTTCTCGTCGCGACGCGAAAGTCCGTTGTTAAAAAATGGCGGCGAGTGAAGCGAGCCGTTGCTAACGAGAAACAAAGCATCCGGATTCAGTTCCGTTCAAACGAAATACAACCGTGCAACATTCGATTCGCTTTTTACACATTTGTAGAATAAAGGGTGTGTATCGCAATTAACATTGTTGCCTTGCCACATCGTCTCGGCTTTCAAAACTTAGTGGCTGATTAATTGGACAGAATCGGACACAACGACGCGTCTCATCTCCAACGATAAACGTGTACGGACGCGTCTACAGCGAGGTGGACGCCATCTTTAATGGGCTCGCGAGTCCAGTCGAAGTAAAAAATCAGTGGTCAACTGACGTCTCGTCCGCGTCGAGGTATTCATGGTTATTAAAAAAAAACGTTTCTTACCATTCCTTTGTCACAGAGTTTCGTATAAAAGTTTTATCGGGTCAATTCCATCGCCGTTCAATAATCGATTCTGATTATCGCGAATATCGACCTTAATTTTAAAACCGCGAGAAGCGCGTACCAAAAATACGACTTTCGGCTGTAGACTCGCGTATGTCGACGCGAAAGCGGGCGCGTTACAAGGAGTTCTCGCGCTTCGGGGCTTCAAAAACTTCATTAGCAGAGACAACAGTGATTACGTTGCTCGGGCGCAGTACGAACCGGGACGAGATGAGAACGCTGAGGACAAGGAACGCGTGTGCGGTGAGTGTGTGTGCGGTTAGCGAGTGTGTGCGTGTGTTTGTGTGTGTTAAAGTGAACAGAAGAGAAGGAGGACCGACGGAGAGATCGCCGGGCGAGAGGAGCAAGCCAGAGAGCCGGTTCGGCAAGCGAAGCCGGGTTTTAACGATCGGTCATTAAGCCGCGAAGAAAATTGAGACGTCCACCTCTCTTTCTCCCTTCTGCGCTTCATTCTCATCGTCCTCGGCTCTGCAGGCTCATATCCAATCGAGGCGAGGCTTTTTAATGCGGCTTACACGTGAGTATTATCCAGGGACACTCGTCCGTCTTAACGTTAAATGGATATATATCGCCGATACAATAATGATCGGCCTGACACCACATTTCGCAAAACTTACGTGATACATTAAATATACGGTCGGCAATATTTTTCATGCTTTAAGACTTTCCGGCTCGGCTCGCCCTTTGCGAAACGACCACTTGTTTTAGATCGAAAAAAAAAAAAAACGAAGTTTTCGTTCGTCTTTGCGCATGAAAATGAGAGCAGTCGTTCCTCCGAAAAATGCACGCATCGCCGATACAATGTATCGACAATATTTTCCAATTTTTACGACGCACTTGACCCTTCGGAATCGCGTAAAAAATATAGATAATTCTTATTTGTTTCCGTCTTTTTATAAAAAGTAGATTGTCAACGATGATTCGAATCCAGTTTTTCCAATAACTTTTCGAGATTCAAAGAAATTAAAAAGTCGCGTCAAGCCGGTCGTAAGTAAGTTAATGTCCGTTTTAACGTCAAATGGATATATATATTCATATATATATCGCCGATATAGTAATGAATCGGCCCGATGCGAAACTTACGTGATACATTAAATATATGGTCGGCAATATTTTTCGTGCTTTACGGCTTTCCGGCTCCGCTCGCCCTTTGCAAAACGACTTCTTGTTTTAAATAGAAGAAAAAGATCCGTTCATCTCTGCGTATGAAAATGAAAGCACTTGTTCGTCTTCTCCCCAAATGGATATATCGTAGATACAATGTATCGATCTTTGAAATCTTATAAATAAAAAGTACTTATTCGCGTCCGCAAAGAAGTGCCGAATGTATTTTTAAAAAAATTTAGTCGATATAAAAATTAGATCATTAAAGTTGAGCCAAAGCCAGTTCTTCCGATAACTCTCCAAGATCTAAAAAAACTAAAAAGTTGCATCAAGCCGATAGCAAGTCGATTAAAGCGATAGATCGTACCCCTAGTAAGAATGCACCCTGAAGAACTAACCAAACTCCGCCACAATATTAATAATCAAATAATTACCGTGTTCTCGCACAATATATCGCCCAGCATATATTCGCGCGATTATTTTAAATTCCTTTTTCCCCGCTCAGCCTCCAGTTACGTCGTTGGGCGAAAAGGTAAGTAAAAGTAAAGTATCTCGGCACTCGGCGAGCCGATTCTCTTTCGTTTTGTATCTCTCGATACGTTTTATTTTTTCCTTCTTTCTCCTTCTGTTTCCTCGATCTTTCTTTCGCGCCGGGAGCCGGTTAATCGTCGCTACTTTATAAGCATCCCGGCGATTTTTCTCGGAGGCGCTGAGTATTCGAATTAAGTGCGACCGGTCCGGGGAGCGCGGTCTCGAATTCCCTCGGACGTTTCGCGTCGTGCGTACCGGGCGCTGGTGTGAGTCGCCGGTCGACGAGCCGTGTGTTTGTGTCTCTCTGCGAGCGGCCGGCGAGGCTTCGTACGCCGGTACGGAGGTAGACCGAGCGTGGAACGCCATTCGCGGCATTTCATTGCCCACGTCTCTTGGGCCATTTCAGCCGGGCGCGTTAATTGGCCGGACCAATTAATTCCAACAAGTTCGCTCGGTGCGATTAGTCCTGCCATATCGGTATACGCTCCGGCGCGCGCGCGCTCGCTCGCTTACGATGAACGGAGTTGAATAGAGAGCGAGCAAAAGGCGTGGTTGCGGTTACGATCTCGTGCTCGTTGGGGCATCCGGAAAACGACGGGAACCTGTTACCAACTTGAGCGTCCAACGACGCCGCACGGCGATCCGAGTGACCGAGGAGCCTCGAACGTTTACTCTCTACTGTACGGCGATGACGCGCGGACTCGACGAGGTGACCTCTGATATGCAAGCCGAGAGAGCGAAGCTCTTCTCGCCCGCCTGACAAGCGCGCCCCGCCCGTTACGAATTAAGACATCGCCACGTCCGCCGTGCCCAGTCGACTGTGTCGCGCGGCTTACGGTCGTACGCCGTCGTACCGCAATACAAATTCGCGTATAATAACTAATAAAAAAGGGGGACTCTTTTTAAAAATATAAAAAATATGCTCGGGACGTCGTTGACATTTACGGGTTCGTCTTTATTCGGGAGAAGTTTATTGTTATTATTATTACTTCATTATTATGTAGATTATTATTATTAGGTTGCGGGATGCCGGTGGATACGGTAAATTGTACGTAATAATCGCGCAGACGGCAGAGGACCTTCGGTCGAATTGGCTGATAGGACGGGGATGGCTGGGGTGAGGTGAAACACTGGAAATACAGTTAGTAAGGTGTGGTTAAAAATAATTGGAAGCACCTTGATGATTACCGTTGATATTGCCATGTGGAATAATTGTGTTTGCAACATATCGCGAAAAATATAGCTGTGGTAGACCGTCGTACCGTAATACACCTTCGGTATTATTATACCGAAAATGTAAAAAATTGTAGGACAAAAAAAACTTATTAGTACTTATTTATCAGTAGCATTACTTACTTTTTTTTTTTAATGAACTGCCTCGTATTTCGATGTATTTTTTCCCGCTGAACACGAATCCGCTGGCCTTTTTGGGGCTGAAGTACAGTGAGACATGAAAACAGGCATGCGAACAGTTTGCTGTAATGTGAAATCGGATCTTTGGGATTAAAATACAAAATATCGGGTTTGTAGCAAAATGAACGTCATACTCGTGACCAAGTGGTCCCTTCGGGGGGCTGTTGTAAAATCCTTCCGCTTGTTGTATGATAAAACATGGCGAACGGTGCGATAGGGGTCCCCGCAGGAGTGATCGATACCGCGCATGCGCGGCTATGAGGGGTCTAGAACTCCGCCGGTCCCCGGTACACCGAGAATACTCTTCTACTCGCTGTTTCTTTCTGTCTCGGGACGCTGCTGGTAGTGGTGTATCCGCGGGACTCGGGCGGAGAGGTGAGCCCGAGCGGGTTGATTTATCGGCCAATTAGTCCGCAGGGTACCGGGTGCACTTCTCCGGTGCGTCTCACCTTCCAGATGATATCCCGCGGAAGAGGCTGCGCGGGGAAGAGCCTAGCTAGGTTCCCGTCCTCGGGCCCGGAGAGCCCGTGAAGAGCCTGAAAGACGCCGGGGCACGTACCTCTTCTTCCTACATAGATGCACACTATAAACCACCTATGTGCCCACATATATATATTTTATATATATATCTATATATATATGCTCTAGTGTGGGATCGCTCAAGTCGTAGGTACAGTCCGTAACCCTCCTTGCACAAGTGCTTCGCGGGATAACTCGTTCCTCATGAGGCTCCGGCTCTGACGTACCTTCCGATATGCCGGAGCGACTATACGTAGGGCTCTCTGCCTGGCGCTGGGCTCGCGCTAGTGTTACAGTCCGCGAGTCCTGCGAAGCGGCGGATTGTACCGAGAATTACCCGAGACCGTCGACTCCGGGTACTCGTTACTAAAGACTGAAATTGGTCGGTTAAAAAAAGTAAATAAGTAAAGATTTTTCTAAAAATGAAAAACAAACAATGTTACCAAGTTAACGTGGCTAGGTACAATGTTACAGTGTTAACGGGGCTAGGTAGACGCGGTTTGCGCGATGGAAACTTGTTGACTGAACTTTGAATAAAAAAAATAATTATCTAAGTTTTGGAATCAACTTTTTTTTTTATTCGTCGCTGTTGTGTTCTGGTAGATACGGTCGGCATTAGCTTCTGGCTTGTTTCGCTAATTCGCGACAGGTTTAACTCTTACACTCGTACATCGCGTCGCTGCGAACGCGGTGGGTCTCCCGTGTATTAACCACGGTAGGATGAGCAGCCTCTCGGTGCGGCACGCTCCGTCGGCTCTCCTAACGAGACTCATCCTCGACTCGTGCAACGCACTACGCGCTAATAGCTTCGACACGTTCTCTTTTCGCGAGATCTTTCATACGATATTTTCACTTTCGTTGTCTCGATGGTATTTTTATTTTATTTTATTTCTCCTTGTGTAATAAAACAATAACAATAATATAAAAGCTACGATCAAAATCCATTCCACGATTAAAAATTCAAGCATCAAAAAAATGTCATCCACAGAATGGAACAAGTTTTCTGATCTTTGAGTTTCAGTTCATGAAATGGAATTTGTTCCATTGAATAGGCTGTCTGACGATTTCCCGTCGCGTCTATGTCGCACCGTAGCGCGTGTGAGTAGTTGTACGGAGCGGGGTATATAGCTTGCGTCGTTTAGCGTTTACACCGCGATGCGAAAATAGACGGTTTCTGCCCTCGCGCCTCTCTGACTTCCCAGAAAAATGCTTGACGCTCCCGAAGAAACAAAATTAAAAAGCGCTCTCGGGCGCTCTCTCTTGGCACTCGCGGAGACACGAGCCAACGGACGAGTGCCCCTCGTCTTATGGTCGCGAGCAATTTTCGGTCGTACGGCAATTTCGCATTATTGCTCGTTACTTTTTTTTTCTCCCGCTTAAGTAATTCCCTCAAATGAATAATAATAATAATAATAATAATAATAATAATAATAATAATAATAATAATAATAATAATAATAATAAATAATTTAAGTAATAATAATTTTGAAACAAATTTTTGTAAAATATACTGTTACACACGTTACACGAAATATGAAATTTTATCTGAACTGTGAAATATTATAAAAACGTAAAAGGGCTTGTCCTGTAAATAAAATAAATAAATAAATAAATAAATAATTAGTCCAGTTAAAAAATTAATGAAAACAAAAATATATTTATGATGGAAAGGTTTTCCGTCGGTGACTGGTTGGTCGACGATCAACGACCGGGAGGCCAATTTAGCAAGGTTCGAGAGTACGTCAGTCACGTCTGACGATTTGCCTCGCGATGACACGCCCGTTAGCTAATGCATGGGGTGCGAGGTGGGGAGGGGGGAATCTCCGACGTCGGGCCGCGGTGTCGACTGGAAAATAATCGCTCTCGCGTATTACACAGGACCAGCCGCTTCGGTTCTCTCGATGTTGGCTCGGCGAGAGCTCCGCATAGGCCGCCCGTACCTTGTATAATGGGCCGCATAGCCGTGCGACGAATGCCCGCTCGCGAGAGCCCTTACCGTACGTGATGACTCGCCGCTGCCACCATTGGATCTGCCGGCTCGGATTTCAGTCAGGCCGAGAAACTTATTCGGGTGGCCTGGAAGCGATACAAACACGCGAAACCGCCCGACGCGATTCGAGTAGCGCCAAAACCGTTTCGTCGACTGACTCCCCCCCCCTCTTCCCCCAATTAAAATACGTGCGTACGAAAATATTCCCTCATTGGTTTTTGTCCTACGCTTATAACGGTTACTTCAACGGGCAAACCTCACCCAGGTTACTTCAATCGTTTATATAAGCTTTTTTCAATCAACCATTTTTTGCACATGCGCTTGCAACATTGCTTATGCGCGATGGAATTTTTTCCTACCGGAGCCAAACACAAACAGAAGAGGACGGAGAAGAAGAAGAAGAAAAAGAAGAAGACGAAGAAGCGCGGGGCTATGGCAACGCGCATTGTGATTATTTCCTATCTGAGCCAACCACAAATACAAGAAGAAGCATTGGGCTTTGGCAATGCGCATCGCGCTGTTTTCCCACGGGAGCCAATCATAAACAGAAGAAGAAAACAAGGGTTGAATTTTAAGACATTAGTTTGAAGTTGGGATTGAACTTAAGATCAAACGTAAATCCGAACTTAAGTCCGAACTTAAGATCAACCTCAAGTCCGAACTTAAGATCAACCTCAAGTCCGAACTTCAGATCAACCTCAAGTCCGAACTGAAGCACGCTACTCAGTTCGTTCCAAACTTCGATCTCAACAGCGCTCTTAAGTTCAAACTACAATTCGACCCCAAAAAGCGTTGGGCTTTGGAACCACATGCCTACCAAAGTATTCCCTCATTGGGCCTCGTCCTGCGCTTAACAGTCACTTCAACCCCCAAACCTCGCCCCGTTTCTTCAACCGCTTGAAACTTTTCCCAATCAACCTTTCCTTTTCGCGCAAGCGCTTCCAACATCGCTTACACCCGTTGGACTTTGACAACGCCTTACACGCACGCCTAAGACCGGGCGTGATTTAGGCTTTTCCCGCTCCCCGCATCGCGCATAAACACGAAGGTTGCGAAAGGCCGAAACCGCGCGGCCGACGAAAGGACCGACACAGCCGCCCCCGCGGACGGGGGGGGGGGGATAAGCTCCGCAAGAGGTTTATGGCGGTGTACTTTATAGCCTGCGCCCGCGATGTATTGTCAAAATATGTTATATAGTATTGTACATATACATGTATATAATATGGGTGTGCGCTCGTTGATAGCCGCAGTCGGCTCGCGTATGAAAGCCCGGGGAGCGCGCGAGCGGTTTAATATCCTGTCTGCGTTTAATCGTAGCGCCTCGGCATTAGGGCCCAGCTCGCACCGCGGGTGGTCCCATTAACACCGCGAGCCTCGTCGTCGTCACACGCCGAGCCGGCCCGCGCGGCTTTACCTCGTCGTCGAGGCTACCGCGATCTCCTCGTTTTCTCTTCGAATATTCGCGAGCGGTAACGCCGCGAGAGCCTCGGTAGCGTTATTGGCTCGCGGTTGCCAATATGGAGCCTCGAGCATCAAGACAGGGTAAACGCAGCTCGGAGGGGATTCGTCCACGCGACAAAACATCGCCGATCCTCACGGTAAGACTCGAGAAAACCGGAAGCGAGACTCGAAAGGGTCGTTTTTCCGTCGGCAATCAAATTGGAACGTTCGATTATTGGCCGATTGCCATTTTGGCAAATTTGTTTCTAAACAGGACAGGTTTGTTATTTTGCCTTGGCGTTAAAATTGGATTGTTGAATTGTCGGCAGATTCTCGTCAACGCAATCCTGGAAGTTCTCCGAGGCAACCGGAAGTGAGACTCGGAACGACTATTTTTCCATTGGCAATAAAATTAGACCCTTCAATAATTGGGCAATTTTGCACATTTGTTTCTCAAGAGGACAGGATTGTTATTTTGCCTTGGCGTTAAAATTGGACCGGTCAATTATTGGCGGATTCTCGCGAACGCAATCCTGGAAGTTCTCCGAGTAAACCGGAAATGACACTCGGAACGACTATTTTTCCATTGGCGCTAATATTGGATCCTTCGATAATTGGGCGATTGACGTTTTTCACATTTGTTTCTCAACAGGACAGGATTATTATTTCCCCTTGGCGTTAAAATTGGCCTGTTTATTTATTGGCCAATTCTAATCTTCTCAAATTTTCCCTAAATAGAAAATGTCAAAATAGCCACTTTGATAAAAAAAAATCTATCATCAGACTACACAGATATCCAGATATCCCTTCCCGGCTCTAGGAAAGATAGACTCACTTCCGGAGTAAATTCCCCCGATAAAATAAATTTTGAACCCACCTCGAGGAGCGGATTGACTCGACGTCGAATTGCCAGCTCCGAGCGTCGAGCGACATTCTCCTACTTGCAGCTTGCGTCTCGAAGAGAGTATAACAACCCGGGTCTGCGGGATAGAGAGCTTGCGTCGGGTGGTGGTAGTCGACAATAAATAAAATAGAAAATGAAACGCGCGACAGATGCGCCAAGGGACCACTATGTCTGCGGCAGTAAAGTGCGCGCGGCAGTTAAATTTGTATTTGTAGAGCGGTCCGGCGGGCGGCAAAGACTTCCCTATCTATATCCATCTCTTTCTGCCCCCCCCCCCTCCGCCGCCTCCGTCGTCGTATACCATTCTCGTTTTTCAAGATATATTATGTTTGTACACATAGATATATATGTAGGCGGTGTAGTATTCCTGTTCGTGAGACAAGCCGGAGTAGACGAGACGTCGGGAAAGCTGAGACGAACTTTGAGGGAATGCGCGCGCGCACGAGCCATCCCGGGAACCGGTAAATACCGGCAGAAAACAACGTCGGGAAAACGGGGGAAAAAGCTCAGACAGTGCAGTTACCATTAAATTGAGCATTGGCTTGTTATGCTACTTTGCTTATTGCGAAGAAGCTTTGATTTCTTGAAAAAAAAAAAAATTCAGGGAGAGGCGTATCGCACGGTATAAAGTTGAGTGGCACAGTTGAGTGGCATTATTGAAACTGATCAAATCGTCTCATTTCAATGATTTAATAAAAAATAAAAAAATTAATGAATGGGTAAATTTTAATCATAAGTTTTTTATGCATGTGCAAAAACGGTTAAGTTTTCGGTTCGACGATACGAAGCGTTCGGAAACAATAGGAAACCAGGGGGAAAAAAGTTCAAAGACTGTAGTTACCATTAAATTGAGCATTGGCTAACAAGCCAATGCTCAAAGCCAATGCAATCAACACGGTTCAAACACGGTAGTTACCATTAAATGGAGCATTGGCTTGTTATCTTGTTGTTGTTGTTGCTGGCTTGGAGCTGTGCTCATTGCGAGGAAGCTTCAATCTCTTGGGAGGAAAAAAATAAGTAAAGTGGAAAATGGAAATGCACGTCGCACGATATAAAATCGAAAAGACTGCCTTTTAAATACTCTAAGGATACAATCTTATATAACTATAATAGTTGACTGGCATTGTTGAAACTAATCAATGCGTTATATTTCAATGATTTTAATTTGAAAACTAAAAATAAAAACGAATGGGTGAATTTTATTCAAAACTTTTTGATGCATGTGCCGAAACGGTTGGTTTTCGCTTCGACGATACGAAGCGCTCGGAGACAATAGGAAACCGGGCCGCCGCTCTAAAGATGCCAGAAACTTGACTTATCTCATAACGAGAATGCTCGAGGATTTGGGGAGTGGGCTCCTTTATACGCTATATAATTCCCGCGATAAACGCTTTTAATTATATCTGCACGCCCTCGTCAGTCGCGGGTCCCCACTGTGAGTATAACTTATTACAGTGTGTACTTAGACGGGAAGCCCGGAACATCGAAATTCTCTCGGCAAACAGGGATAACACGAATCACTGCTTCAACCCCTCGATCCAACTAGCCCTCCTGGGCTTGCAGCGGCCACGTAAATGTATGTATATATGAGAGCATATAGCAGTGTGCATGGGGTGTTTCATGCCAAGCGAGCAACATTTTCGGGGGCGAGCGAAAGTTATATACTCAGAAAAAAATTAAAATTATTTGTTCGGTCAATTTTTTTAAAATTAACCCTTTGAAGCATACACTTTTTTAAAATCGGTTCGTTATCAATGCATTTTTTCTGAATTCAAAGAGGTGAATCACCTGTAATGCACCGCGCTTCGAAGGGTTAAAGAAATATTTATTTTCAAATTCATAATAATTTTTTTGAAATTAGTAAATATTTATTTCCGGATAAATAATTATTTCATTGAATTCAATAAAATGTTTATTCATTTTTTTTTTTTGAATGCAATAAATATTTATTTTCGTATCACCCGTCAAATAAATAATTTTTGTGGGTGTGGAATTTTCATTCACGAGTTCATTGAAAACATTAATAGAGTCCAATTCGCGCTTAGCCGTGACTCGGTACGCCCCGTATAGGCGTACAATATCAAACTCCCTCGTGCGTATTCCGAGCGCGTAGGTGCGCGTAGTACCGAAACCTTGCGTGTATGACGGGGAGCGCGAGTGCGAAACCCACACAGTTTGACGACAGTGTGCGTCGAGTCGAGGGTTGGGTTGCGTTTCCGCACGAGTCCTCGAGCCCCCGCGAGCGCCGAGAGCCGAGGGTGAGGCCGCCGTAGGGGTTCGGAGCTTCTGGCAGCGCGCTCTTTTAACAGGCCATTATTGTGCTTGTGACGGTTTTCCTGACTGCCATTATCGTATCGGCCGATAAGTCGCGCGATAAGCGTCTCTCGTCAACTCGCACGCGCACGTCCGGCGACGATCGTCGGGCTTCAATCTACTCGTCTATCGAACTCCGATCGGTGACTAAGCTCACGGCGCATTCCCGACAATCCGGGGGTTCCTTTCATCAAACGCCCTCGCAACATTTTTCGCGGCCCCGCGTATGCAATTTTTTTTTTTCTATTCGACACTTTCGGTGAATTACTTGGATTTTTATGGTATTTTTTTTAACAGCTCAATTAAAGTTATAATTGAAATATTATTTCATAAAAATAATGTTCCCATAAAAATATTAGTAGGGTAAATGTGGTGAATATGGCCCACCTCGAGTAACACGTAAATCTATGATATACGGACCGATCCATATTCCCCACTTTTACCCTTGTAGTAATTGTTTTTATTTATTTATTTTTATTTAGTTAGCGACGGGATCAACCCTCTTACAAAGGATAAAATATAGCCTGTTTAGTTTAACAAATAAGTATTTTATGCACAACGTTTTGTATTCTAGGAACATTAATACAGGAGGTTGTTTACAGTGTGTATTTTTATTTCAATGCAACAAAACTTTTCTTGATTCTAACAAACAATTTCCACAAAAAATAAAAAAATGAATAAAAATTTTTCCCAGAATAAAAAAAATGACCGTAAATTTGATTATTCGATCCGTCCACTTTGACGACCGCGTCGACAGTCTCAGCGAATAGAGTCGCCAATAAGGGAGGAGTCGATAGGGGGGGGGGGGAGGTCGCGAAGAGGGGGAGATGTGAAGAGGTGTGCTTCGGGGAGCTTCGCGGCGACAGACGTAAAAAGAGGGTTGGGGCCAAAGGCTACGGGGAAGAAGGAGGCTCATATGCATGCATGGAACGAACACGAGAAGGAGGGTTGCGAGCGAGAGGAGCCGAGAACGTCCGCGGGGGAGGGGGCGAGAGGGAGGAGAGAGTCCTTCGGCGAGAGAGGTCCTTCAATTATCGAGCGTGGCCGCTCGCCGGGTCGGCCATGTTGCACAATCCCGATGTCCACCTCCAATGTCCATTCCGGACACTCGTTCCCCGGCCGCGCCGAGCGGGCTCTCCAGGAGCCGGGACGACGACGGGACAAACTTCTATCTCGGTCGCTCCCGCCTCGGACCGCTCGCCTACTGCATATGTATTATATGCGATTGTGTTCCGAGAAACTTGTATTCGATACGAGAACTCTGTCCGCTCTTAGAACCGCGCTCGCTGCTCTGCAGTAGCGAAAAAGTAATAAAAAAAAAATATAAAAATGAAAGTGAGGGGGGAGGGAAGGGGTGGGGGCGAGGGAGGGGTGTGAGGAAAGAAATGAAAAAAAATGTATGGTCACTTTGCACCTGGCTCATGTGTGCAACGTTCGTGCGGCTTCCGACGGTTCGGCTCTCCTTCTCGAACACTTCGCGCTTCTCGGAGCTTCCCGAGATAGCGTCTCCCTGGACGGGGCGAGGAGAGAAATCGCAAATGTGCTATGTGTGCAGGTACGACGACGGGGTCGCGGCGTTGGGGACATGCGGACTGGCGAACACTACGACAAGCGCACGAGTCTTATACTTCTCGGCGTGGTCGCGTTAACGCGCCGATGGTGGAGGAGTGAAGTACGGGATGTGCTGGAAGGGCGAGGGAGAGGGGGAAGAGTTTGAGACTTTTTACTTTTTTTTTCCTCGCATTGTTTGTGATAGCGGACGAAAACATGAGTTTGGGAGGAATTAAATTCTATGTTTTTTTTTGTATTATAAAATGGATGGGAATTAAAAATTATAAGTTTTTGAATCTGGTGTTTGAGCGGGTAGTTTGAAAATGAAACGGTAATTTTTATTTTAAAAAATTTTTGATAGCAGTCGAAATCATGAGTTTGATAGGAATTAAATTCAACATTTTTTTTCGGTATTGTAAAATGCGTGGGTAAAAATAAATAAAAATGATGAGTTTTCAAGTTCGGGTGTTTAAGCGGGTAATTTGAAAATGAAGCGTTGAAACTTAATTACGTTAAAGTTAATTACCGAGCGGAAGTTCCTGACGATTCTATTGCCAAATATGTAAAGGCCTGATCCGGCCTGAAACGACCTGACCCGGTTAACCTGAGCGCCGACCCTCGGCCGGCGATCGGCGGAATAATCGTCCTATTAACATAATTGCATTCCAATTATGATAATTTAACGGCTATTCTAATCGACTCATCGATAGGCCGTCCAGTTTCCAAGTTCGAGCGTTAAATTCGATACGCTTATGTATTTCTTGACAATCGAAGGAAATACTTTTGTACACTGGCGCTAAACGCCAATGTTGTCGTTGCCCGTTTGTGTCTCAACCGTTCGTCGACCCAGTATTCTATTATCGACATTCTCCTTTTTCCTCATTGCGCCACGAAACAATAGTTTTGCCTACGACATAGATCGCTCGATAAATGTAGCACATTTTGACTAACCAAATTTAATATTTCTTTCGTCAAAAAAATAAAAAAATTTATTACAAAAATTCTGGCCTGATAAGGTGGAAATCTCTCTAAACTTCTCAAATATCCACTTTCACGCGCGGGTATAAATTATAGGGGAGAGCGGGCAAAATGGGGCAACGGGGAAAAACGGGGTTCTTTGGCAAAACTAAATTTTCCAATCATTTTTGGATCGGACAAGGTGGCAAAATTGGGCAGAAAAGCCTGATGTATTCGATCGGGCGAATTCGGGCATCCAAAAATTATTGGAAAATGACGTTTTGCCCAAAAACCTCGTTTTGCCCCGTTGCCCCATTTTGCCCCGCTCTACCCTAAATATATTTGCACAGTATATAACATGGGTATAAAATCTCGGGCTTGTTCGGACGAGTCAGTTTACCGATGTACCATAGACTTGATTGTCGCATCCACTTTCCCCCTCCCCCCCCACCAAATTAGGCCAACCCAAATTCAATATTTTTCTCATCAAAAACAAATCCGAGTCGATAAGGAAAATTCCTCTCTCCAAATTTCCCAAACATGACACAAGTGCAAATCGAGGATATATTTTGTGGGAAAACACTCGGTTTTTCGTAGGCTCAAAATGCACCTTCGCGAGATATAAATATATATCTATGCAGTATATAACATGGGAATGAAATCTCGGGGTTGTTCGGACGAGTGAGCTTACGGATCATTTGTCATCGGCACCGTAGACTCGATTGTTCAGCCGCTCGAGACCGCCATCTTTGTTCCATCCACCTACTGCCCGTCTATTATATGTAACATATATATATATATACACACACACACCAACCATACATATATGTTATATTATATAGGTAATAATAGACCTCCCCGGCATTTACGAGGACGCTGACGCGGTGATAAATCGTTAAATAATCTTGTAGGGCGCATTATGTCAAATTTACAAACGGATGCCTCCGACGCCAACCCGGGCTCTCCACCCCCGCGGGACATCGGGAAGCACGCTGGGCCTCGGGTCTCCGCCCTGGTAGAGTCACTCGTCCGTGCATTACGATCCCCGTAGCTCACCAAAGGCGCGACGAAGAATCGGAGGATCTCCGTGCGGCCCGATGAACCAGCGCTGCACTCCGCACAAAAATGCACCTTAAAGGCGCGCTCCGCTAACCGAGTGGCGACTCGAGGACAAAGCTCAGATCGGTCCAGCCACGCCGTCGATGAGAATTTATCTCGGGGAAAAAATAAAAATATTTCATCGGCGTTTATCGTTCTATGAAAGATTTTTAAAATTATTTACGGCACTTTGAGAATAAAATTGAAAGAGGGGTGCGAAGACTTCTTTCAATTTTTGGGAATCCAACTCACTTGACTCCATTGGGTTGTTTTCATGCAGGGAATTGGATTTCGGACCAATAAGAAGAGTTTAATTTATTTTTTTCCAGTGATGACATTTTTTTTTATAAATTTTTTAAAGTTTCAATATTAGCAACACTGTAAAAAATGCCTGTTTGAAAATTCATAAATGTATATGAAGTTTAATGCATATACAGTATATGAAATTTCATTGACACGTATCAAAGAATATTGCATTACCGGTATATTAAAAACAATGTTAATTGTATAATATTTATAATAATAACGTAATTTTCATATACGGCTGTCTTAATT
>JAPYZC010000780.1:0-26705 GCA_030522665.1 Ichneumoninae sp. A BG-2022a | reverse complement strand
ATATATATGCGATCGGAAAGAAACCGACAAACCTTTCCGCGTCGTAGGCATAAAAATTGCAAATATGACTTCGGCGGTTAAAACGAAAAAAAAAAAAATTACAAAAAAGAAACATACCTTTAATTTAACGATCTACCAACTACATTTTTTCTTTTTAATTATCTTTTAGCATTTATTTATTTTGTGTTCTTTGGTAGCACGGTGATGCGTATGGAGACCATATACAAGTGTCCGCGTATTTATATATTGTCCGATCGTGACAGATGGTCCCAATCGCCCAAAAAATTAATTCGTATTACTTTTTTTCCTTAATCTTCGTCTTATTTTTTTTGTCTTTGTTTTTTTTCCTCCGCATTTTGTCTCAGCGATAAAAAAAAACCGAACGAAGACCCTCGAGTACTGTTCTTGCAGTACAGTATTCCGTTTCCCTTTTATCTATGTAGTATGCTCGCATTTGTGGATCTATGTACACATACGTGACTCAAGAATAAAAAATAATAATATTTGTGTGCAAGCGATCGTTTTTTTGTTCGCGTTGACAGAGTTTGCGATACGGTGCGATTAGTTCGGGTGCGGAATTCATAAGCGTGGATTCATTCCTATGTACACAGACGAAGGCTAAAACGGATCGAAAACTTATTGAAATATCTCGGCGCTTGTTTCGATAATCCGTGTGAAATATCGAAATTTGTGAAAAAAAGAAAGACAAAAAAAACGATTCTGCACGCGAAGATTTTTCAACGAACAGTGAAATTCTACATAGCGACATCTGACAAAAATAACCAGTACTTTCGAACATCGATAATTTAGTTTAAGGTGCATTTCTCCACATTACGATTTTTTATTTCGTTTTTTTCTCCCTTCTTCCTCTTCAATCATTCACTCTCGCAACTTTTGCACGCAACTCTTTTACACTCGTCTCGCACATAATCGTCGCTGTATCTCGGCGTTACGTGTCTTAACGTTAATTAAGTAAATATTCGTAAATTCCTCTCTATGTACACCCTGTTTTAATCAATTTTTCCTTTCTATGTTTTATCTTAAAATCGAAGATCGCTTAGAAATATTCATAAACTCGCTGCATTCGCACATTTTTTTTTCGTAAATCAGAGTTTCGTTTGCGACGTACGGTGAGACAACTTTACAATTTTTTTTTCGTTGTTCGCACCGATTTATCTTCGCTATCGAAGATATTCAGAGTCGATACAGTTTGAAAGATTCCTGTTTTCCGGTTTACGCGAAATCCTCGTTTCGCTCTTTCGATATATATTTTTTTTATAATATTTTTTTTTTGTTCTCTTCCGTCCAACACGATTTTCGGTTTCCTAGAATTTATGGCCCCGTTACTGGTGCGCAGCAGCAAGACTCCAATCGTCGTTGCATCGTCTTTAGATGTAGCAATTGGTCTACGGTTGCTGGAGCAACAGTTGCTCGAGCTCGTCGGCTGACCTCAGTAAAAACGCCGCGGATTCCCGATATCCGGTTATCAGTTGCCTTACGGCGGTCATTTCCGTCGCGTTCAGCTTGTGGCTGAGCAGGGGTTTCGTGTTCTTCATGCTGAGGTCGGTCGGTCCTGAAATGAAAGCATCGCAAGCGTTACTACATTTTCTATGTTTTTTTCCCCCTTTTTCTTTTTCATCGGACGGAAGAAATAAATGTACATGCAGCGAAGCGATGTGATAAATTCCATTTCGCCGCCTTGCTTCCGTTCAATACTTTTCATTTAACGAAAACTAAATATTATTGACATTGGTGCAAAAAAATAAATGCCCATCCGGTGAAGCGTCGAATCCTTGAGGTTACTGAACTTTAACATGGATAGTTTCTATCGAATAGTCACTTTTAAATATTCACACTCTTCGAATTGAAAAAAAATTCAAATGTCACTTTCTTCTTAATTTGGGCGAATAATTTTAATTTTCCTCAATTTTGGAAAAATAAAAATTCGGCACATTTCACGAAATATCAAAATATCAACATTTAGGGCAAAAATTATCGCTTCGAAATTTAATGAGATGTATCAAACGAAAGACTTTCATACAGTTTCACAGTGAAGAAGAAAATATTGAAGCACGCATGAATTCGGGGATGCTTTTAAATTTTGCGAAAATTAAATCGAATACATCGGAATCGTGAGGTAGGGGAGAGGAGAACTGATAAAAAAAACACCGATAACGATTATTACTTTGTGTACCGTTGCTCAGTATGCCAGATGTGAAGCTCTGGGTCGGATACAGTCCGGCTGAAAGGGTCGGAGGTACCGTCGTCGGCCCGGCGCGCTGGAAGGCCTGACTGAAGTTTGGTCTGTACATAGCGGTGGGTGCTCCGCCGCTTGCGACTCCGTTCACCGCGGACGAGCTCACTATCGTCGCTTGGCTGCAATATCGTAATGAAAATCGATTAGATTCACGGAACAAAAAAATAAAATTAAAAAAAAGAAACAAGTCAGAATTCGACATTTACGAAAATCAGCAACAAAGCGCCTTTTTATTTTAAAAATATTTCATGATGATAAAACCTAATGGTTTTTCATTAATCAGTACTGGAATTTCGCATATCCAACTTATATGCGTCCACAATGTTATTTTTAAAATAAGTAATTCTATTGACAATATTGCTCGGTAAAATTCATTAAATGAATTGCAATAAATGAATGAAATTATTACTAATAAATATTGACAATTGAAGAATATGTTTAATCGATTTTTTTAACTTAAAAAATGTAAATCCTCACATTCGATACCCCGTCGTTGAAAAAAGTAAAATTATTGTAATTGTAATTTAATTTTAAATAAAAATATTTTTGTCTCACCTCATGAGCCCCTTATTGTCCGAGGGTGTGAGTAACTTCGATGAGGGTGCCAACGACAGCGGCGTCGAGGTGAGAGTGCTGCTCGGCAGACTGGCGAGACTCGTGAGGGGTGCTAAAGACGTGAGAGACGTCGGTGGTGTGTCCTCTCTCTTACCCGGAAGTGACTTTACCGGTGTACTCGAAAAGTGATCCAAGCTGGCCCGAACGTCCGTTTGCTGCAATCACCGTCGAAAACATTGAAATTATGAACATCACAAAAAATAACAATATGTAACAACAAGTCTCGAACTCGTCTCAATGGAGACCGCCTTATCGCTTATTCAACATTTTTTTTCCTTTTTACGCTCGCCGCTCCACTTTGCCGCGGTCTCATTGAGCCGTTCGATCTCCGCGTCTATCGTGCGAAGCTCACGGGTTTACCGAACGAATAAATTAACATCGCTTTTGTTCGAAAAAATTATCAAATTTTCCAACGCAAGTCGTTTTTTTAGATATAAAAAAAAAATTTATTCGTTTTATTATTTTTTATACGATCAAAAAATTTTTTTATTAGATTTTTTTTATTTTTTACGACATGTTTTTTATTTTTTTTAGATATATATTTTTTATTTGCAGTCACCGGAGATGTACCTGGGTATTGTGAGTGTACTCGTACACCTGCTGCTTATGTATGACCCTCAGGTTTTTCTTCCTCATGATCCAAACGATCTCGAATCGCGTCGCTCGAGGTCACCGACGTAACGATCTACAGATTGACTATCGATCAGGCACTTACGATATTTTACTCCGAAAAAAAAAAAAAAAAACAAAAAGCCCCCAAAAATCGATAGGGTTTGCAACCCTCGGATGTTCACTATCGCGAGCGGCGCGCTATTTCTCAGGTTCCCGGTGATATTTCGCCGTGCGTTTCTGTGCGGAGAGTGTGTAATAGCCGGGATCAATGCCGGAGACGTCTCGTCACGCGCGAGCAGTAAACGACTCGGAATCGACTAGCGTCCGCTCGCCTCTCTCGGCTCGCTCTCCGTTCGCTCGCCCATTGACATCGTTGTTGCTTGTTTCACGAGCGCGTAGCAAACAGCACCAGCCGAGGCGACGGAGCAGTAGCATAAGCACCGCGAAGAAGCGCGGAGTCGCCTCTCCCGATCACGAAGAGAATCCACACGCACGTCTCCGCTCTCCACAAACACGACGCACAACCACTCGCGTTCTCCTCGACACCGGCGAGCGCGCTATCGTTATCGGGCCTCGTTTCAGCGACTCCTTTCGATTCCCCGCTCTCCCCGGCTCTCGATTCCCTCTCTCCGTGAAATAACGTTTTTCCACGACCCGCCTCGGCTCCGACCGGAGCGCCCTGGTACAAATTTTGGAGCGTCGAATCGGGACCCGATAACGTCCTAAAAAGGCCCTTTTTGTTCCCGGGGAATCCCCGACGCGGAACCGTCACTCACGCGCGAGTCGAACCGAGCCTATCACTGGCCTTCTCTCCCGAACTAGCTTAATATCACCGTAACCCTCGTCCAGAGAAGTCTCGGGTTCGAGGTAATTCGGCAGCCGAGGGAGATTAGACCCGAGCGAGAGAGAGGCAGAAAGAGAGGGAGAGAGGGATGTACCATAGAAAAGGAGCCGAAGCCAGATGTGCGGCCGTCGAGCCTATAGTCGACGGGTGAGTAAGTTCACGGGGAATTTGGAAAAGGGAAGGAGATCCCCGCTCGGGTATCCAGGAGGGCTCTTCTTCATCGCTCCGACGACGTAGAAAAAAATAAAAAAATAAAAAAGCTCGAGAAGCCGCGGAGCGAGGCAAGAGGAAGAAGAAGAAGAAGCGAGGACTTAGCTTCTCCTCGGCTCTCCTGCATCGGGCGTGCATCGCTCTATACGGCACGTAAGCGCCGTACAGTGTATATCTGTATAGCTTCGGCGGTCGGTGCTTGGTCCAGGCAGCGGCGGGCATCATCAGCGGCTACGTGAGTCGGGAGAGCTCGTGGAGTGGAGACGAGAGGGGAGGAGTGAAATCTTGGGGCGGATGTAGGGAGGTGTTTTTATGAAAGGCGAGCAGTGTGCGTTGACGTCAATTATATAGGTGGCACGGGAGATAGCGATGGAACCGCTCGTCGCGGCCACGCTGCGTACATCACCGCGAGGTCTCTTTAATGGGTTAGGCTTAGGTCGCCACGGGGTTATCGGCTCCCGGAGGGATTTTCAGAGCAGATAACGAAATAACGCTCGGCGAACGAGAAACCTCGTAGCGCTTCTTGCTGGTGGCTCTGCGCGGCTCGGTCGGTGAGCGTCGACCACTTGGATGTGCCGCGAGTGGGCGATGTCGTCGAGGTCCTCCGCGTCGTCATTTCTCTTTTTCATCTCTGGGACCGCCACTCTCTATCGTCATCCTGGGGTCCTCGCGGCCGTCGAGGGAAGGCGAGGAACGGCGGAGGCGTCCGGTGATGAGGAAAGGCCAGAGGTGCAGCGTAACTTTTATGCTTGGATATTTTATACTATATATATATATATATATGTATATGTATATATATATAAATATAATATATGAATGTTATTCTCCGTAGGATGTTCGCGTCCCTCGACAGGTCCCGGGGACTCGAATCGCGTCATAATCGCCAATAGCGTCCTCTCTTATTCGACGAAGAAGAAGCCGCAGCTTCTGCCCACACGGAATCATCTCATATGTATGTATATATATGTATATGGATAGAGGGTGGTCCAGAAGAAGTTGAGAGCAAAAATTCCATCCTGAATGCTTTCCGCCTGGCGTTGAGGCTATCGAGACGACGGAGACATCAGGATGACGTACCCTTACAATAATTTCCTTCGATCGCAGGTGAAATAACTCGGGCTAAAGAGCTACGTGGACTCGCCAAGATTGCGGAACTGGCCAAGGACAGAAATGTCCTTTGCGGATGTCACGATCCTTCTGTCGTCAACGTTCCGAGCTCTAAGTTGTTAATACAGTAGAAACCCTGATTAACCGGGACCGAAGAGTCCCCGGATAATCGAAATCCCGGTTGATCCGAAATAGACAACGAAAATATATAAGTCAATAATAGCTGATGATAAAATTTTATTTTGACTTGTTACCATGACATTTGGTACAACTTGCACTTAATTGTCAAATAGTGTGAAGTAGAATGTAAAACTTTGGATATTTTTTTTTTTATTGATAGTACGTGAGCATTTTTTTGGAAGTCATCAGTGACTTTGGTTAGCTCCGAGCATAAAAAAAAAAATCTCGGAAGACGCACGGTTAATCGGGCTTCTACTGCATTTTCTGTCACTCCAAATATATCTATGACATTTTACCAGTTTTCCAAAAACGGCTGAGAAATTTTGATCAGAATGATCCCACCTAATGCCCCCTACGACGTTCCCGACACTTGCTCTCGACCACCCTGTACACATATGCTTCTCAGCTTCCTCTCCGCTAGTCCCGTCAGGGAATGACGATGATACTTAAAAATGCTCATTTCTCTCTCGAGGCGCTTTGATGATGAACGTACGTAGGAAAGAACGTATACGTGTGGCTCATGCCGCGGGGCCAGAGTGCAGCCTCGACTGTTGCTGTCGTTTCTTAACCACGATAGTGGGAGAGGTGCGCGACCCGTGGGGTTATCATCGGTATAGTGCTTCGCAACGCTGGCACGTGTATGTGCGTTTGCGTGTGGGTTCTCTCACTATTTTCTCTTACGGCCGAGTCGGTAGAAATATATACCTACATAAATTCTGAACTCTCTATGATGATCCACGTAGCGCGCAAACCGCGTTATATTGCGCAATAGAGACAGCCTTGACTAAGAGAAGGCGGGGTTAGTTATTTTTCCCTTGGGACTGTTACCCTTGCACGTGGAATACCTTACGGGAGTTTATTCAAGTATCTCGCACCCTTTGTACTCGAAAATTCATGAAGTACCATCGTTCGTAGTGGAGACTCGTTGAGAAATGCTGAGACTTTATATATATTTCTTTTATTCCGCACCTCGAGCTCCGTCGAGCTCGTTCGTAATTTCATCGAAAGCTTAATAAAAAGTTGTCTTTTTAATCGCGCTAATATTTACAACTCCATGCAGAGAAAGCGGAGCTTTCTTCCGAGGTCACTTTGGGTCAGCCACTTTGGGTGCCCGACGAGCCAAAAATTTTATATACAGCAATTGCGTTCATTTTTTTTTTTCGTACCTGCGACCCCGTTTTAGATTTTTTTTTCTAGAATGACGTGATAAATCTCCATGACGAGTCTGAGGCCTTTTTTATTATTTATTTTATATGCGGCAATTGCGTAATTTTTTTTATTCTTGAAATCGCGACCTCGTTTTAGATTATTTTTTTAGTGACGGGATAAATCTCCGTGACGAGCCAGAGGCCTTTTTTATTATTTATTTTATATACGGCAATTGCGTAATTTTTTTTATTCTTGAAATTGCGACCTCGTTTTAGATTTTTTTTTGTAGTGACGTGATAAATCTCCATGACGAGCCAGAAATGTCTTCTTTATTTATTTTTTATAAAGTAATTTCCTTAATTTTATTGTATTCTGGAAACTGCGACCTCGTTTTAGATTGTTTATACATTTTTTTATAGTGACGTCAAAAAATCTCCATGAAGAGCGAGACACTTTTTTATTTATTTTTTATCGTCAGCTTCGATGGTGTCTGACCGCAGACGGGTTTTATCTACTCGAGCATCCTCGACCGTGGACCAAATTAACGGGAATCTCATCGTCGCGCGATTTTGAATTTTCCGTCGGGCGGAAATTCACCCGACGAGACCGGGCGCTGTTCGAGTAGTTTAGGGTTGTAGCGGGTTGGCGGGAATCGCGCGCTCGAATGTCTAGCCGCGCTAATTTTTCATCGGACGAATTTAGAACGAGACGCGTCTCTAGCGCCCGCGACGTGACGAGGGTGAGCGCGAGAGGAGTCCGCACGTTCCGGGACCTCCCCCCGCCCCTTCCCGGCGTTAAATTATTATTAGCTTATAGGAACATACTTGTCCGGTATAGATATGTTACAACGCTTCGTGATTACTCACCGTGGCTGCGGGGAGCGTGGGCATCGGCTGTGAAACGGGCTCCAGTCCGAGTCTCATGCGTTTCGCATTGTCGCTCTCGTTCTCGCAGGCGGTTGCCAAAATCTGTTCGGCCTGGACCGAGGTCAAGTGGGCCGGCGTCGGTCTCGCCTGTGGAGAGACGAAACGAGATGAGCAGGGAAACTCGCCGAGATCGTCGAGGCTATCGTATCCGGAAATTCTTCGCATTCCGGAAGTTCGAGCTTGGGACTGTCTCGAGGGCTGGGAGGGGGAGGGTGAATGACGGTACCGGCGGGGAAATTTCAAGCTCGGCGTTCCTCCGCGGGTCGTAGGTTGACATTCAACCCCGAGCGTCACGGTGGGACTCAAAGTGTCCCACCTTCTTTCGCTCAGATTTCAATTTTTTAAACTAATTTCTTGACATGAAGTACACACAGAAGAAGATTTATTTGACGGCCACCGTTCATTTGGTTTAAATAAAATATTTATTTGATTTAAATAAATATTTATTTAAATGAAGTAACTGGAAACTTAAATGAAATAAATAGTAGTAGTAGTAAATGCGCTTCATTAGCCGCAGTAATACATGGTTCGGTGGTTTTGCGTGTATACACGTGTGATTTTTATTTCTATTTTTTTTTCTTCCGCTCAGGCTAATGGGCGATTGACCGAGGTCCTTCAGCCCCGTCAAATAAATATTTTATTTAAATCAAATAAATATTTATTTAAATCAAATAAATATTTATTCAAATCAGATAAATATTTATTCAAATCAGATAAATATTTGACTTAAACCAAATAAATGGTGGCCGTCAAATAAATTCTTTTTCTAGGTGCACCGAGGTTTTGTTTTTGTAGCGTGAAAATGTACGGCTCAGAGGGTTAATGGACGAAATCGAATTTTCATTGAAGATATGACAAAATGCAAAAATATTTACCGCGTCCCAGGGTGCGCCCTCCCTGCCCCGTTTGTTCCTCCGGCAGCTCTTGAGGTAAGTCCGGATCCTCTTTCTCGCGCGTTCCGCGAACTCGGGGAACTGCCTCGTGCAACTGTCGATAATGGCCTGTATCTTTTCCTTGGGTTGCTTCGAGATTGGCACGATGCGGTCCAGGTTCTCGTCGACGAAGAGCCTCACGAACATCTGCCGGGCCGGGGACGAGAGAGAAACAAAAACAGAGAGAACGAGAACGATGAGTAAGAGGGGAGATACGCTTTAACTGTGGAGTAGCTCTTTCTCGTTGACTCCCCTTTCCATCTCGCTCGTTCGTTTTCAACTGTAAAGCGAAAGAGATACCGGCGGGAGCTCCAGGGTCCTCGGCTCGAGGAGGAATTGAGAATTCAACGAGCGATATAGAAAAGAGGGGGCACCGACTTCTTCATGCCGCGCTATATACACTCTCTGTCTCTCCCTCAGCGAACCGGCCGTGTGCCTCTATTAAACTAATTGTAATTAATTAAGGAGCAGCGTACGGTACCGGCGGCCGAGGCCGAACGGCCGAACGGCGCTGCAGACTTTCCTCCTCTTCCTCCTCGGCATAGAGAGAACGCAAAGAAAGAAACCCGAGGGACAGATATAAATAAATAAGGAAAAATAAAATTTATACCGAGGAAAAATTGTCAGAGGCTCGGAATTATTTTGCGCGCTGTTCGGTGCATCAAAGATCCTCCGGGGACGGAAAGGAAAAAAGTGGGGGCAAATTGAATCTAGATCGAAGATAAAGGTCATGCGTGCAAGTCCGGAACGACGAAACAAATATAAAAGTTATTGGAATTTTATTTAACACACAATTAAAATGTCGACTGGTCCATCGACGGTATGATGCAAAAAAAAGTGAATTTCTTTTCGAATCGAATTTTTCGCTTGGACTGTTTTTTGTTTCGCCGCCCGAGTCTGCTATTGGAAGCTTTTCTTGATATTTGATGATTTTTTTTTTTTTATTTTACTTACATTGAAAGCTTTTAGACGTTCCGGATCGTGATGTCTGGGATCCAATCTCTCGTCGCCATCCTCGTCGTCGTCATCCTCGTCTTCCTTGTTACCGCTGCTGCTCGTCTCGTCGTGAGCACTTCCGGTGCCCTCGCCACCGGCCGGACTCGATTCCCTGTCGCGATCGGAGCGCGAGGGTGTGCACGACGATTGTGGCGGCGGTGTCTTCTTCAGGCCCATCGCGTACGAGGCCCAGAGGGAGGCCATGTCCTCATTCCCGACGCCCGCGACCGAGCCGAGGCTCGGTACGGCACCCGCCGACAAGTCGCCCATGTCCGACGTGCCGTTTCGCGAATCTGCGAAAAGAAATATGGAAAAAAAATTAGTAAAATAAAGAAAAAAAAATGACATATGTGTAATTCGATAGCGAATAAATCGATCTGGAATACAAGTTAACGGTTCTCGGACACTACGCTGTATAATCGCGGTTTACTGGGAAGGTTTTATCGCCGGGAAAATACCTTAAAAAGTATACATTTTTTGTCGGCTTAATCGACCATCCGGCGCGACGATGTGGAAGGAAGAAAAAGCAAGTTAATAAACTACTTCACAGTTTGTTACACGGTATAATTTATAAATATGCGACATATATAATTAAGCTATTTAGTGACCGGAAATTCTCCTCGTATCTCCAAGATCAATTAATCGGACAGCAATGGAAAAAAAAAAAACGAGTAAAAAATCCATCGGACCATTACCGTGAAAGCTCGGAGAGATGTGTGTGTGCTTCATAGGAAAAAGCCTTACGAGTTGCATGTGGGCGGTATTTACGTTATGAATATTAAGGGAAAGGAAACGCGCGTGAACGGTTCTCGCGTGACGCGGGCTGATTAGAGAGGATGGTATAGGCAATTCAGGGTGACACGGCCTGCCGGGTGATACGACCGATCCTTGTATCACGTTCCAACCCGAACCGATCGCCCAGCCGTTTCCGGGGTTTTAAGTTTACGAACCAATAGTCATCATTACTCTCGGCACAAAAAAGTATATCCGAAAAATATATTCAAGATAACCAATTTTTCAATAAATGATACACCTTTCGTGTACGCGAAAATATATTTTTTCTATATTTGCTCTTATATCATATATATATTTTTTGGAACGTTGTTTGTTTATTTGTTTGTAAACCAGGGGTCCACCTAGGCGTTTCAGACACAGGCACTGATAACTATTCCCCTATTACAGTAGAACGCCGATTAACCAGGGTCGGATTAATGTAGCTATATCGCTGCCGACTCATTTCGCATAAGTTCGACAAAAATAAAAGAAAATACTTCTCGATGGTATAAAAATCTGAAAAAATGCATGCACTTTAAAGGTATTGAAAAGATTAATTTTGCATAATAATAATTCCAAAATGTTATTAACAAATTCATCAAGAAATAAATCGTTTAACAAATTACCCGGCAACGAAACTTTTTTTTTGTTATGAAAATGATTCGTCCATTTTTCTGAATACGTATGGATTTTTTTAGAATTTTATATGAAAAAAATGTGTGAAAGAACACAAAAATTAAAACTAATTGAAAAATTTGAAAAAATTCAAACGTATTCAAAAAAATGAACGAATCATTTCTATAAAAAAAGTTGGTTTGCCGGGTAATTTGTTAATCAATTAATTTTTTTTTAATTCGTTAATAACATTTCGGAATTATTATTATGCAAAATTAATTTTTTCAGTATCTTTGATGTGTATGCATTTTTTCAGATTTTTATACCATCGACAAGTACTTGCAAATTTCTCTTATTTTTCTCGAAGTTATACGAAATGAGCGCAAAGTGACATAGCTTACTTAACCGTGCACCTTCCGAGGTTTTTTTTTTTAATACGTGGAGAGCGGAAAAATGAAACAGGTGATTGACGAATATGGAAGGAAGTGCAAGTTGTACCAAATGTCATTGTCACTAGTCAAAATAAAGTTGTATCACTAGCCATTATTGACTTATATACTTTCGCTGTCTAGTTCGGATTAACCGGGATCGAAGATTTCGATTATCTTCGATCCTGAGCATCCCGGTTAATCGAAGTTCTACTGTATACTATTTTGGTACTATAATTGTGCACAACAGCGCTGTGCATAATCACTGTCTGCAAAAAAAAAAAAAAAAAATCGACCGGAAATAATAGCCATATTTATCTAGTACTAGGGTAAACCAGCCAATGAATGGACACTTTCCATAAGAGCCCATGCATAAAAAACGTCTATTCACAGGCTTTTTCGTCTGCTTAACTGTCCATTCACTGTCCAGTCAACCCTATGTGTAATATATGAAAATATATACTTTCGCATATACTTTTTTACCATGGAGGTCCAGGCGGAACAGGTTTTTTGTTTCGAAACGTCATGCGAAAAAATGTAAACGATGAAATTACCGACTGGCTGCCACGCGAGGAAGGATATGAAAGCTTCTGCATTTTTTCTTTGACAAGTACCGAGGCGTTGACGGATTAATTCACCACTCGATAAATAACGTTTAAATGAATTTCCAACGCGTTGTACATTTCAATTAATGAATTTTCTGAGTTATTTGCAATTTGGCTTGACGCGAGGAATGTCGATGTGACGCGTCTCGTCAGGGGTGCCGATGAATTTGGGGCTGCCTCATTGTATTAGTCCCTTAACGGAGGGGCCGGGCGTGCACGGTCGCACGGGTATTCGGGCGTTTGTAATCAAGGGGGTGAATTTCTCGTGAGGGGGAAAATCCCCCGGCAAACACGAGAAACGTGCCGGCACATCCAACGAGCAAGATTATATTATACTACATATTGCATTACGAACAGTTCGGAAAACTCGCAATAAGCGGAACGAAGAGAGGGAGGAAGATATAGGTTGGAACGCTACGATTCTCGAAAGTTAAACCCTCGCGTGGGGGCGAAGACGTGTAACGAGCTAGGCGGATAACGCGACGGCGTTATAGCCCGACTAGGCGGTTTTTTTGCTACTTGCGATGTCCTTACAGCGAGAGATCGTGTTTTCCCCCTTCACACTCCACGGGTCCAAGGAGAACGTTATTTCGTGACAGTATTGTATCTATTCGGGCCATTCCCTACCATTCCGACCTAGATCCAAAACTTCACATCTTGGATCGGGCTCACGATTTTTTATACGACAGAACTAATTCTCAAAAGCACTCGTATTTTTTATTAGATTTTTAGAAAATGGTTATAATTATTTACGATCAAAAGAATGAATTAATTGAACGCCACAATTTGAAAATCTTAAAAAATTCTGAACCCTTTCGGTCATATATTAAAAATGCAATATTTATGAACTAACAATATTTTTATAATATTTCAATAACATTCATTTCATAACTATTTATGAAATAAGAAAAAAACCAGTGACAAAAGTTAGAAGCAGAAATCAGTCGATTATGGGTCATCGCTTGCCCATTTTTATACGCGTCACTGCATTTTTTGAAATTTTCTCAGATTTTTCCGAAGAGTTTTTATTTATCGAAGTTAAAAAAATTCTCTTCGGAAAATAATATCTAATAAAGAATCCGAGTGCTTTTGGGAATAAGTTCAGTCATACAAAAAATCGCGGGCGCAATTCAAGATGTGAAGGCTTGGATATCTACAAGGCGATTTGGAAATAGTCCCGCGCTAGTTGCACGACTGTAACTTGCGAGAAAATAATTCCGAGTAAAATTATTCGGTGATTTTCGAAAAATCGCTAAAGCTCATTGGTTCAACGTGCCCAACGGAAAGTAACAAACTTTGCTCGGAGCATCCCCAGCTATCGTCACACAACCGGCCCGACACCTATTCCAGATCGGCCTGTACGTATAAATATGTATATTGTGCACGCCGACGACGCTTTCGCGAAGCGGAGAATATATCGACGACAACGACGGCAGACGGACGGACAGTGCTATGTGTGCGGTCGCGGTATTCCCGCCGTGCCAGATATACCGCAGCGGCTCGCAGCGTGCAGCCTACCTATGTGTACGAACTCTATTCGTGATTCTCTATCCCCGACAGGGGAGAAGATGAGGAGATGGAACGCTGCGGGGAAACCATAAAGGGGGCTATCTGGCTGTCAGCCTCCGTCTCGGAGCTTCTTTTTCTGGGTCGTACCTGCCGGCTATTGCGCCTCGACAGATCGCTCGAAGGAAAAATTGGTATCGCTGAAATCGTAACGAGCCTAGTTTATTTTTAATTTTTTTTTTACCATTGCCTTTTTACCATTTTTACCATTGCCACTGAGATTTTATTTAACACGAGACTTCCGACTGTACGACGATAAATAAGAATTCATTTTACCTCGATAAACTTTGGTTCTATAATTCGTATCTCTTTTTTTTTTAATTTTGCTCCGGGAAGTCATCGCTCTATCCAGCATCCGGGGTCGTTGAACTCTTGTCGTGGTACCCGAAGTTTCGATGATCCTGTTAGCGAGGTGGACGAGGGGAACGGTCGGGGGAGCAAGTTCTGCACGACGGCGAGTCCAGTTTCCTCGGCGTCGTCGCGACCGAGCCCCGAAGGTTGCTCCTTTATTTCTTGGCTCGTCCTCGTTGCTGCGGTCCCATCGGCCGCGACCGGTGCCTCAGAGCGCTCTCGCACGCACGCGAGCGGGCCGAGTTACCTGCGCCCATTCGCGCTCCGCGGTCGGGGCAAGACGGACCATTTTTACCGATCTTTTTTTTCCGTGGCGCAAAAAGGATAGAAAAAGCGCGTTCTCATCTCGAATGGCGAACACGGTACCGTCTTGCCCCGCTCACCACTGCGGGAGTGGACGAGGACGAGCTCGTACAGTACATAAGATTCGTATACAGGTATACGGAAATCCTACGGCCGAGTAGAGTCCAGCATCGAGTGCAAGGGGACCAGCTAGCTCGGCCGGCTAGAAAGCCGGTTGCCGATCCCAATACCGAGAGCGGGGATTCGTGCACGCAGAGCTGCGTACACACCGACCGTTTCAGCGACTCGTCGTGAGTGTGCCTACTCTTCTTCACGGATAGGCATACCCGGCGAGAAATCCGAGGCTCCGAACCTGAAATCGACCAGGTTCACCCCACCCCGACGCTCGAACCGAGAACGCTCCGGGTCCGCGTGTCTCTCGATTCAACGTCCTCCCGCAAAAGGAAACCGATCCGAGACCTCATATGCTTTTGCCGGCCGTACGATCGAGCGTCCCGCACGAAATGTCACGACTTATGCCGACCCTTTGCACCTAAAGACCGCGCGTTCGCGGTGAGGATTCGCATGTTTAGGAGTTCCTGACATATCGGCAACGAAGACTTCGTCCTGGAAATTTCAAATTTCGTTTTGCCGATTCTTGGACTGAGAGAAGAATCTGGGAAAGATGACTACAGTGGAACGTCGATTAACCGGGATGCTCGGGACTGAAGTATCCCCGGATAATTGAAATCCCGGTTAATCCGAACTAGAGAGCGATAGTCAATAATGGATAGTTTCGAAATTGTCAATAATGGATAATTTCGAAATTGTCAATAGTGGTTCATTTTGAAATGGTCAATAATGGATAATTTCGAAATGGTCAATAATGGATCATATCGACATGGTCAATAATCGCTAATTTCGCACTTTTATCATATTGTTCCAAGCGACGCAACTTAGTATTGGTTAATAGCACAACTCCTTTACGTTTGTTAGTCGATGGAGACTCCATATTTTAACAATCGACAGCTCCCTGACGAGTGTCCGATGCAACGTGCTACATTGTTTTCACACGCTACGACTAGCGAGTTTCATGTTTGGATATGTCTGTGTTACTCGCTGAACCGTGGCAGGTCACGCGCGCATTTGCACTCCGTGCATAAAAAAACACGGAAGACGCACTTAAGTCCTTACTGATCTTAAGGCCGTCCTTGCAAATGGTGTTCACTTCGCATAAGATTCAGAGAAATTGGAGGGAATTGCAAACACTTCTGGATGGTATAAAAATCTGGAAAAAATCAAGCATATTAAAAGTGCTGAAAAGATTAATTTTGCATAATAATAATTCCAAAATGTTATTAACCAATTAATGATAATAAAATTGTTTGACAAATCACCCGGAAACTTAACTTTTTTATGAAAGTGCTTCATTCACTTTTTTGAATACGTATGAATTTTTTCAGATTTTTAAATTCACTTTGATTTTTATTTCAAATGGGAAAAACGCGTAGAAAGTCACCAAATTCAAAGAAAATTTAAATATCTGAAAAAATTCATACGTATCCAGAAAAACGAACAAATAATTTTCATTAAAAAAAAGTTATGTTTCCGGCAGATTTGGTGAACAATTTTATATTTCATCAATTTTTTTGTAACATTTTGGAATTATTATTATGCAAAATTAATCTTTTCAGGATCTTTAATACGCTTGATTTTTTTGCATTGTTTTGCCATCGGTACAACAGAACAGTCAATTCAACTAAATATTCGGTCAAACGACTAAACATTAAACGACTAAACGTTCAATCAACTAAATATTTATTTCAATCAACCAAATATTTCCTTCGCCACCCGCAACCGCAGCTCACTTGATATTACCAAACCTTTTTATCGGCGTACAACAATGCACAACGGTAATTTTTCTTAGATGATCGGTAGCCTTTACTAGATCCTTTCTCACAGTGCAACTTCCAAAATATCTTCGTCGATCGATTTAATAACAGAAAAAAAGGCCGAAGAAAATAACAGAGATAAGAGCGAGTGTGCGACGGAGAGCTCCGAGCATTTGATGAACCGAGAGTAACGATATCGTGAAATGGATCGACGTCGAGTCCCACTCGTTGCAATATCACGGGATCGGAAACGGGAGACACGGACGCCGAAGTAAAAGCACTTGGGGTTCTCCGTTCCTCCTTGTTTCTCTCTCGGTTGGATCTCGGGTTCTAAGAGTCTCTCTTCGCGAGGGAATGGAGAAACGGGCGAATGGGGGGGGGGGGCGTAGGGGGCGCATATAGGAAAGGAAGAAGGAACCCGACGAAGAGGTTGAAGCCCGTGAACCGTCTCGAGACT
This sequence comes from Ichneumoninae sp. A BG-2022a, assembly GCA_030522665.1. Classification (NCBI taxonomy): domain Eukaryota; kingdom Metazoa; phylum Arthropoda; class Insecta; order Hymenoptera; family Ichneumonidae; species Ichneumoninae sp. A BG-2022a. The sequence continues at coordinate 9,907 of JAPYZC010000780.1, read as the reverse complement.
CTCGACGGAAAAGTGCCTCGCGTCGTCTTCGCCTCCTCGCTTCTTCCCGCTCCCCTGTATATATGTCTCTCTCGGGCTCTCTCTTTCCTCGCGGTTGAATCGATCCGCAAGACGGTGAAACGGGTCCTGGCAGAAAAGTGCTCGACTGCAGTGCTTGCCTTCTCGTTTCCTTCGTTTATTCTCCCCCCTCGTCCCGTTCGCTATCAGCTCCACGGGCCGAGGGTACGGGAGAGGACGCTCGTCGCTGAAGGGAGCGACGCAAGAAGTACCAGCGGCAGCGTCGACAAATAAGAAAGAAGAAGTGGAGGAAGATGATGAAGAAAAAAAATCTGAGAAAAAGGAGGAGGAAAAGAAAGCGCGGAAGAAGAGGAAGAAGAAGATGATGAAGGAGGAGAGGATGAAGAAAAATATGAAGAAGATGAGGATGAAGAGGAATAGGGAGAGGAAGAAGAGGAAAGAGACGAAGAAGAAGAAGCAGCAACCTCTTCGTCCGCACGTTTTTTTTTTTCCTCTTTAAGCATGCTCGATCCGTGACGCCGAAAGCTGGTTTAGTTACGCAATCGCGGGAGTCTCTCGGACTGTATAGAGAGTATGTGCCGTCCGAGACAGAGAGGTGACCCGCGGAACCAGTTTAACTCGACGAGAGAGAGTAGCACTCGACACGAGGAGGTAGAGGAAGGCCGGGTCGCGGTTGGCGATGAGAGTCGGCGAGGGGAGAATGAGGGGGGAAGATCCGCGGGACGTGAATCTCAACAAGGTTCGCGAAAAGTGAATTATTCTTCCGCAACCTCGTTCGACTATATCACACATCGTAGGTGCATATATGGCGACGAGTGTGCAGTGTCGGGAGATGAGAAAGTCAGATGAAATTTTTCGCAATACTCATCTTTCTTTTCTGCTTTTAATTCCCGATCGCGGACATCGAACAAGCGAGATCGGCAAGAATCTTTTTTTACAATTTAATATATTGCTGAAAATAAAATCGTTAAATAATAAAGTAACTCAGTTGAATTCCGATGAAGGATATCTATGGCCGTTCCGGATGATGGGCCATTAGAAAAGTAATCGTATTAAATAATTAGGAACAAATTTGTCAAATCAAATAATTAAAATGTACCTTAAAATTCCGATCGCGGACATCGAAAAAGCGAGATCAGCAAGAATCTTTTTTTTTTACAATTTAATATATTGCTGAAAATAAAATCGTTAAATAATAAAGCAACTCAGTTGAATTCCGATGAAGGATATCTATGGTCATTCAGGATGATGTGGCATTAAAAAATTAATCAAATTAAATAACTAAGAAAAAACTTCAAATGGAATCATTAAGATGATATTTTAAATCCCGATCGCGGATATCGAAAAGGCAAGAAAAACGATTTTTTTTTTACAATGTATTGCTGAAAAGAAAATCGTTAAATAATAAAGCAACTTAGATGAATTCCAATGAACGATATCGATGGCCATTCCTGGTAATCCGGCAAATTAAAAAATTTGGATATGTGTCGGCAACAAGATCCGAAGAACATGAACGTGACTTCCGTCAGATTGCTGGGATGCGCATCTAGATCTCGAGAATATCGATAGGTTTGAAATAAAGTGGCATGTCCGTCTCTCTCGTCAGAAGGCTAAGAAAGAGCAGTCGAACGGTGTCTTATCTTCTGAGACATTCGCTTCAAGATTATTATCGGATAAGGTTTCTCGCGGGCGAACTGGTCGAACGGCTTGTTTTATGAAGAACGATGCACCCATTCCTGTAGAGAGGGTTTAAGTGAGGCTGCAATATAGAATCGAGAGTCGAAGCGGCAAAGGGACGATCTAGAATGCCCGGAGAAGGATTTTTTTTAATTACCGATAAAAATCTTACATTTATAATAATAAGTTACTAAGTGATCGAGCAAGCTGATATTAAGAAAATGCTTATTTCCAATAAAAACAATTATTTTCAGAACCCGCTCGCGAATAGTATGCATTCTAAACATAAATTGTAAATTTAATGTATTAGACCTTGACATTGATTTACATTGCTTACATTAATTGAATTTTAATGTACTTTTACGAAAAATTTAAATACCAAATGTCAGAATAACAAATATTTTGCCTGAAATTGACAAAAAATTTTATTACATGTAATAAAAATGTTACTGTAAAATTACAACGCACATGTGTTTAAAATTTCGGAGTTTATGTAAAAAAGCTTCCCATGCCGTTCATTAATTTTCAAACTATTTTTTTCACAATGTAAATGTTTTTGTAAAATGTTAATTTTTCCCTTCAATATATTTAAGCACTATTAAATTTCTCTCATCAGATTGTTTATTTTGTTAAAGAAAAAAAGACGCCTTGTCGAATCAAAGAAAAAAATCGTTACTCGTCGACAAAAGCCCGACGGAATAAAATCGACGAAAGAAGGCAAGATGGGATTATGGTCAGGGTTGATGTTGGAGGTCGTGGGATAGGGCGAGACAAACGCATGTCGGTGAACGGCCTTGTTGTCGACGGGTCAAGGAAAGTCCAGGTGTAAATCCGAACCAGTTGGGTGAGAGTTGTCTCGTCGTCGCGACGAGGATGAACAAAAGTGTCGCGCGTCGAAGAAAGGGCTGCGAAGAGCGATCCCAAGGGTAGAAAGGGTTGAGCGAACGAGCGTGTAGGCAAATGTATCGCGCGGGACTTTGACGGGCGACTATGGAGTTCGCAAGGGGAAGTTTTCCGAGGAGGGAGTCGCGAGGAGACGCGCGGCCTGGGAGGAAGAGTGACTCGGCGCGATCCCTCGAGCGAGATACCCGGAAGAGATTACGCGGGCTACCTCAATCCACCCCCAACGGCGATGATTGAGACATTCGGGTAACTCGGCATACCGAACCCGCACAAATTCCAAATAACTTTGTGTATCTGAAGTACCCTCAGGAGGGAAAGCAATAAATCAATTTTACACTAGTTCACGGGCAGCGGACCCAAAGGCCATTGACTTTTATTACTGTGAAATCTTTCACATGAAAAAAAAATTCTTGAAAATAACTTTCGAAACAAAATTTGATTGTCGAAGAGAGACGTGATTCATCAGCGCGAACGTGTCATAAAAATGTAATAATTTCATTGATCCGATTAAAAATATAGAAAGTCAATAAGGCAGTGCACACGGAAATATATTTTATTTCACGGGTACTCCAAAAATAAATATGTATTTAATTTAACTAAATATATATTTAATTCAAATAAATGTACATTTAATTAAAATAAATATATATTGATTTTAATTCAATACCCATTTATTTGCGAGGCGAACGTCAAATAAATTATTTTTTTGGGTGTGGAGAGACACCAACGTGTTGCCGAATGATTTGACTACCGACCTCGAAGCATTTTTCATTATTGTATAAAAATATAAAGAGACAATAAGCCACGGCACACAGAAAAATACTTTATTTGACGGATACGCCAAAAATAAATATATATTTAATTGAAATAAATATTGATTTAAATAAAATACACATGTATCTGTGACGTGACCGTCAAATACATTATTTTTCTGAGTGTGGAGAGACACCAACGTGTTGCCAAAGGGTTTGACCACCGACCTCCTAACATTTTTTATTATCGTATGCAACGCATAAGAAAAATGTTTAGCCGTTTATTAATGTTTAAAAGAATTATTTTAAATAAAACATTTGTACACTACAGCTTGGGAGCATAAAAACGATCTACAGAGCAGGGACACAGGTGGGAGTATGTAGATTCGGGGACTGTATAGGCCCGGGCAGATAAAAGGGTGTTTTACCTGTAAGTGTGGAGTTGTTAATGGTGTTGTTTGCCGTGGAAATGGCCGATTGGCTGGTGACCGTCGTGCCAACGGTGGTGGCTGTGGTCGATGCGGACGAGTTATTCGGCGATAGTACAGCCGTGGCAGCCTGGGCCTGTGCCTGCTGCTGAATGTTATAATTCCACGCGAGCAGCATCAGCTTCAGCTTATCCGCGTCTTTCATGAGCGCGCCTGCCGAAATTAAAACGTGCCAATTGATTTCCTTGTTTTCCCTTTTTCCTTTTATTTTTCTTTACATGCATGCGATTAGGGGATTCACTAAATTCTATAGGAAAACTCTGCGGGATGATAAATATACAGCGTTAAAGGGAATTGAAGCTAATTAAATTTTTCACCGAATACACTTAGCACTAGTGAGATATAATGTATAGCAAAGCAACCAGTAAAAAATAATAAAAAATTGTGCAAAAATATATTAAAAAAAGTTATTGCAACGAAACAAAAAAAAAACACCGCAGCGAGCGTATCTCGATCGAATCCCACCGGGTCACACATTGGATACAATAGAAAAAAAATAATAATAATAATTGACGCCTTTTTAAGGTATTCCTTTTTTTCAGTACTCCGATAGAAAGGGAAAACTGTCAGTTAAATAAAAAAAATGGTTTGAGAAAAAAAACAACAACAACAAAAAACGAAATTTATCGAATTTCGATGCAGGCAAGCTCATTGAGATTCGGACTATGTGTGCTGAAGGCTTTTGCGCGAGGCTGATGTCGCACAGGCCGCCATCACGCACCGCGTTTTAACTCCGATTGTAACAGATTGTGAATTTACGAGAGTTAGTACGAGTGAGAGAGAGAGAGAGGGGGAGAGTATGAGAGATAGACAGAGTAAGAGTATGCGAATTAATTCGACGCGTGATATGACGAATTGGCCGATGGATTTTGCCGTCGATATGTTTGCATGTGTGTGTGTGCGTTTATGCGGAAGCTCCGAAATATCGTGTGCATAGCGAACTGATTAAAATCGAATTAATTGAAATTAGTGCGTCGCCGATCGGGTATGTACACAGCGCGGGAGCAACGAAACGAGGGGGAAGTTCGGGGCTCGCGCGAACCCAAGCTGCGACGTGATTACAAATAATTACAAACAATTAATTATAGTAATCCAGCAAACGGAACAGGTGGCGATCGAACAGAGAGAAGACTCTCGTATATCGATTTGTGACCTTTGAATTTACCCGCTCTATGCCACGCCGATTTAATCGCAAATATTACGTTGACAATGCGAAGAGGCAAATAATCTCGCGGACATATGTGTACATATATGTAATGTTTCGGGAGTATCATGGCATGTGTGCTTGTCGACGATACGGGAATTGATTGAGAGATACCGTAATCGTGAGCGAGAGGGACATTAATTGAGTAGTAGATTAAAAAAAAAAAGTACACATTGTATTCACAAAGTTGCAACGTAAAACTCAAGGGAGTCGATAATCAGGTCGAAATAATCGAATTTCGATCCCGAATTATTCCTAATTTGTTAAGTATGTTTTTATGACAAAAAAATATATATTTGTATATTTTTGGTTGATTTTGGATTTTGGGAATTATTGAAAAGATTGAAACTTTTATCAGGGTCTCTTATCTCCATGTGAAATATCGCGAATTTTTATCAACTTTCTTTCACCGAGCGCGTGCAACGTCTAACAATTTTAGAGATACTCTGATATGCAACGGACAAAAGGAAGAGCTAAATGGGCATCGTAACGAGTGCCGTCACGTCGAGTGTTACTGTCACATGGTCATTTATTTCCCATGTGAATTAAACGCAATGAAATTCAAACGAGTCAAAAATAGAGGTAATTTTTTTTACCAGAGATTTTCAATAATGCATTTGCCACGAGTTTCCAAGCGCGACATAGCCGGTAATGAAACGAGACGGGTGGGTCTCAGCGTCGGTCCGCCGGGACGTTCGCGATCCGCGGACAATAAATTAGTCATTTTTCGAAGGGCTAAAAGCGCGTCGTCGCCGTTACACCGCGAAAGAGTACCGTTGAATCATTGATGACGCCCGATGGTTCTCCCATTGGATAACCGCGCTTTTGCCGTTCGTCCGGCTTCGCGAATAAAACGCCAATTCGGGTCATGACGAAAATCCAAAATTGCACTAGCGGCGGCGACGGAAAGACACGACCCCGAGTCGACCGGGTCGAAATAAATTTTCATCTCTCTCACCTCCGCGTCTGTCTCGGGTGCGGTGTCACTCGGGTCAATCGTTTCGTGAAATGTAGGACGATCGAAAATTAAAAAAAAAATGTTTTTTTAAATAATCAAAAAAAAAATTGGAAAAAATGATTTCAGCGAAATGAGAGTAAGCGAATAAATGTCTGAATCGCGATCGAGCCCAGTGGAGCCGAGCGAGCTCGAGGAGATATACGCGAGCGGTAGCTTTTTCAATGTTCAAAAAATTGAGGTAGATAGCCAGGTAGGTGATTTTTTTTTGTTTTGTCTTTTTTATTTTTATTTTCTATTTTTTATCATGTTCTTTTGCTCACTCGAATAGTGGTCGTCCTCTGAAATGTCGGCGGGCTCCGGGGTCGAAATGTTCTCCTGCAACAGACACAAGAAGCAAACCGTTATCCGGTGTGGCACGCAGCGGTGCGAGATTCGACATTCGGTGGGTTCCTCTCGCACCATGGATACAGATAAGCGTCGGGAACACACGCGTCCCGACCGTGACGATCTCGGGCTATTCGCATGCAAATCCGAATCGGCTACCATGGTCTATCTGTGGGCATATACGTGCCGGCGACCACGAGACCGTCCCGATACTAGATACACCGACACACACATGCGGTCCCAAAGTGGAGCTACCATTCTTGCGTGAGACCGCAAGAGCATCCACACGCTCTTTCGCTCAAGGCGACCAGCGATGATACGTTTTTTCAAGGAAACACGAACGACGATGCGGATATTAGCCAGAAGGCATCACGCTGCGCGATGCCGCGCATTTAAAAAAAAGATAATAATAATGATAACAAAAAAAATACAGAAAAATCGGTTATCCTGCGGGTAAGTGAAATCGGTGGTAAGTGGAGAGCGAGTATCGACGGAATCAAAGTAATCCGTTTATAATGGTGTAGTTGTAATTTTTATAAATGCAGTGTTATAAAATTGATCACTCGATGCTGTTGTTACGATCGAGATAACAAGATGTAATATCGTTGGCGGGCAAGTCGGAAGCGTTTTCCAATTAGGCGCGTTTCTAAGAAATTTGTAAGTATACGAGGTGGTATCGTAAAATATGTATCCGTAATGTATGAATTATAGCTTCGACGAAACATTTTATATCTCGGATTTATTTCTGTAATACATAACTGTGTCGCGATAAAAACGCCGAATTGATCGTAGATTAACCGGCGCTAAAATATTAATTGCAATGGAAACGGCTAATTAACCGTAGATTGACCGGCGCTAAAATTTTAATCACGATCAAAACGGCGAATTTGATGTAGTTCGTATGTACATATATATATATATATATATTTATTTATTAGCGGCTTTTGTCGCTCACACGGTTCGCGCGCCCGCCACCGTCGACACTCACAGACACTGACAAACATGCACAAACATTCAGACGTTTCCCAAGACACTTATAGACACTCGCAGACACTTACATGTACTCTCTAAGACACGTACTCATACGTCAATAAGAGCGTAAGTCAAGGAGACTTAGAATAATAAGGGTGTAAGTCCATTAAGCGGACAGTAAGGGCATAAGTATATTAAGGGGGCTTAAGAACAATAAGGGCGTAACTTCCCTCGATTCTGGACACGGCGGCAACGGCGGCAGCCGTGATATTTTTTTACCGCCTAATATATTACAGAGAGATATATTTTTGCATACATTCGGATTCCCATGGTCGGGCTTCTTCGATTTGACGGACAATCAACCACAAATATTTCTGTGGATCACAAGAATATTCGAAGCCCGGACTGGTCGAGTGAACTTCCGGTCGAACTTGGTTCAAGATTGAATTTCGACTGTCCATTCTTCCCCGCGGAAGATGAACGAAAGGCCTCTCGCGGAATGGGAGGCATTCCGAGAACCGATAATAGTTTCTCGTAGAGTTAAAGCGGCTTCCATATCGACGGGTGTATTCGGTATAGCTTGATCGGGCCGACGGAGCGGAGAGGATAATTTTTCAGGCGAACGAGGACGAGCTGCACCCCCAAGGGGGAATCACATGCCGACACGGAGGCGTTCTCTCATAGATGCCGTAGAGCGCGTTGCGACCTCGCGGAGCGCGGCCCGAGCGATCCTCCTCGTGTGATAATCGATTCCGAACGAGCGAGGTCTCCGGCTATCTCTCCTCTCTCGGTTTCTCTACGAACGACGCTGATTGATTCCGCGCGCTATAAAATTAACGGGTCCCTCTCTCCCGCGTCGGGACGAACACGATCTCGCCCGCGGCGGTCGCCGCTTCTCGCTGACGTTCCGTCGGCGAGCAAGGCAGGGACCCTCGCGAGTTTCGCAAGCTTCGCGCCGTTCCTCTCTCGGTGCCCCTGCAGCGGGCGGCAAAAGCCGCGAGCGAGAGAACACTACCAGCGGAGGCATTACAGGTCCGGCGAGTCTCCGGCTCTCGCGGACGGGCGCAGCCTCTCTCTATCTGTGCCAGGTCTCTCTCCGCGTTGCAACATCAGAAGGTCGACCGGTATCCCCGCTGTGCGCCCACCGATTCCGCGACCGTTCTCGGCTCGTGTGCCTCGAGTCGTCGCCACCGGCCACGGATCCTGATATACCACAGGTTTGTCCCTGTTCCGATGCCGCTAAGTAGGATCTACGTTGGGATTCCGTTAAAGAAAAAAAAGGAATAAAAGAGCCATCGGGTGCCAGAGAACACGCGCGCGCTCACTCGTCGTTATTATGTTGCCCCCTCCCCCGACTCTTCCGCCGCCTCTACGCTGAAAAGTTTTGTGCGAGATCTCCTATCTCGCACGACCCAAAAACTATCGAGGGCCCCGAGCCGAGAAACAAAGTCCGGCTACGCCGTTTTCGAGAACAGTCTTCTCGCATCGAGACTCGTCTGCCCATTGCGGAGAATCGTGATGATTGGCAATTTCGTCGATTATGAAAATGAAATTTTTCCATGAAAATGAAATTTTTCCATGAAAATGAAATTTTTCCATGAAAATGAAATTTTTCCATGAAAATGAAATTTTTCCATGATAATGAAATTTTTCCATGAAAATGAAATTTTTCCATGAAAATAACATTTTTCCATGAAAATAACATTTTTCCATGAAAATACCATTTTTCCATGAAAATTTACGGGTTTGGACGTTATGATTTTGAACGACGATTTATTCGGAATTAATTTTTTTTCGCGTTAATTGGCTTGTCTCTAAAGAAACCTGTGCCACGCTCTTCAGGGAATAAATTGTTCATACCGCGACTTCGTGAAAGCAGTGATTCATTTAACGATACCCAATTGTTTATTCGACGATGGTTAAGTTCCATAAGTATTAAACGCGTCGTTTAATTTTTGTAATTTTGTAATTTTTTAATAAACTCGAGATCTTACCGCAAAAATTAAAAATCAACGTTATGCACTCTATTAATGATACGTGATGAAGATGTCCGTCTAAGAAAACTTGAATATTCAATAAAGCAAGGTAAGGTACACGGAGCCCGGACGGCAGGCTGCCGAGTGTATATACGTGAAAGCTCTCTTTTCTCTCTGCTTAATAATCGCTGGAATTTATTGGCTGAATTCTCGGCGAAGCTGCACCATCGGGAGGGGAGAGCTAGCGAGCGCCCGATATCTATCAGTGGAAGAACATCTCACGAGTGAAAACGAAGGGAGGGGAAATCTCGGTCCCAGGTTATTTTAAGAATCTTTCATTAAGTATTCAATATGGCCCGATTTTCTCTGGTATTACTTCGTGCGCTTATCGCCGAAACGTTTTTGTGAAGGTTTCTTGGAAGCTGATAAGCCGTGTAAAACGTTGAGGGGTGAGACGGCGTTGGCTCCGAGATAAAAAAAGACAACCGGATAACCCGCCGTTTTATCGACGAAGCAGATGAGTAACGTTACTTCACCTTCTCTCGCCAGCCGCGAATTGTTCGATATTCGCAAAA
>JAPYZC010000779.1:0-40154 GCA_030522665.1 Ichneumoninae sp. A BG-2022a | reverse complement strand
ACTTGAAAATTACGATTTTAAACAAATTTTAACATAAAGGAAACGAATAACATTTTGGGATCATTATTATGGACGAACAATCTTATCAGCATCTTCTATGCTTGATTTTTTTCAGATTTTTATCCGATCGAAAAGTGTTTGTAATTCTCTTTTATTCCTCTCAAACTTAGGCGGCGTTAGTCATTGCGCTAATACTACCTTAACGTAAAGTTTTTTTGTATTGTGAAGAAAGTCAAGGAGGATTTTCGATTCTCACTTTGGTATACCGGCCCGCATCTCTTTGACGATTTGCTTCGTTTCCGCTTTCAGAAAAATCACGATCGGATAGAATTGAGCGTAGTTCAGACGATCCACCGCGTTCGGCGTTATATCCAGTAGAGCGTGTTTTCCCCGATCCATTACCTCGCGGATTGCACTCAGCCGGATTATGCCCGAGGTTTTGGTGCCCTTGCTGTTGCCCTCCTCCATCTGACTTTCCATTTCTGTCGATCAAACGTTTTATTCGCATTCTACAACGCTGTTGTTCGGTCGAGAAATTAATTTACTTACGCGGAGAAGTGAATTTGTCGGGAAAATCTTTGAGTAGTTTGTCTCGGGCCAAATCGGCCACGGGTCCGAACAGAACGACTGGCCTCACGAAACCCGGATGCCTCAGGACGACACGCTCGTACGCCGGAAATTTGCTAACGCTGTCGGAAAACACGACGTCGTCCCAATGATCCTGAATAAAAGAAAACATTTGAACAATTACAGACGATCGATGAGAAACAAAGATATCGATTCGACATCGGAGTAGATATCTTACTCTTCCGAGGGACTTCGAACGTCTGTGACTGCCCCTTCTCCGCCTGAAGAAGCTTCCTCGGCTCTCGCTCGCGCTGAGCTCCTTCTTCGTCGCGTTGAACTGTGCCGTTGCCAATTCCTCGGCTCGCGCTTTGTTCGGTATAATGCCTTTCTGAACTTCCTGATTGTTTCTACCGATTCTGAACACTTGCCAAGATCCGACGACACCGTTGTGCAGCGTATCAACGACGTGAAACACGTCGCCGCTCCTGAAGCTCATTTCACCCTTCTCCGGTTGTTCGTAGTGAAAATGAGTTCTGCAAAAAAGTTGAAATATCACGAGAAATATTAGATATCGCAAGAACAATTTTTTTCTTTTGTCTTACACACGAAAATCAATCGTCGAACACGTACTTCACGTGGAAAGAATCACCGCGTCCGGATGCTACGATTTGATCGTAGTCCTGGCGTCTGTGCTGCACAATGAGATCGATTTGCTCCTGAAGACTGAGAAGAAACAGAACGGCTTCCTCCCTCGTGACTCCCTTCATGTCCATGTCGTTGACCTTGAGTATCTTGTCGCCGGGCTGCAGACCCTGAAGCGATGCCGGGCTACCCGGTTGAACTGCCGTAACGAACACACCGGTCTCATTTCCGCCGGTCAATCGGACGCCCACCGAGCCCTCCTTTTGGAACGTTATGAAGCGCGGATCCGGCCTGCGTCGATACGAAAATAAAATGTTTAAACGTTAATCTATATATTACAAACTGCCGAATATATTATTATTATTTTGCTTCCTCATGGAGCAAGCTTTGTTTTCATGATAATTTTGCGAGGATGGATCGAACCATTTATATTTTATGAGATTTTGAATTTTTGTTATATTTCACGAAAAATTTGTATTTTTTTTGTTGTAATATTGATTTAATTGTAAAATGGCAGATTCGTGATCAGTGGCAAAAAATATATTAGAATTGGCAAACGAAACGACCAAAGACTGCAATTTTTTTATAGGGGATCTTTCCAGTAAATATTGCAAAAATTATTTGTGTTTGTGTTTTTAAGCAGCCACATTTTTCAAAACGCTCTTATATTTTTTTACTTACATAGGTTGTTTGGTTCTTTGAATGAGAGGATCCTCTTCGTACAACTGCCGACGAGAGCTGTAGTAATCTGCGTGCGTAATAAATTAAGATTAAAACAGAGTTGACGAGGAAAATGTACGTTTGAAAAAATGGCAAAAATTTTTTCTGCATACCTTCGGGCCTCGGTGGAGGTGGTCTCGGAGGATCGACGGTCGGGGTGGCAGGTAAATCCAATTGGCTCAGCGACACGTCCATGAGCGGACCCCTCGATCGGCCACGAGGAGCGAGATTGCTCTTGTCCTCGAGCGGTTGCCTCGTAGGCGGTGGCACGTAGAGATTCTGACTGCTGTAACTAGCACCGGAGAGGTATTCCCCGCTGTCCCCTTTCCCTTGGTGATTCCCGCTCGAACTCGCCGGGGCGTCCCTGGTAACTACGATTGATAATCTGTCCTTGCACTGGTCCATCATCTTCCTTGCCTCTTTGAGGCTCATGTTGTCGGCGGCCACGCCGCCTATTCTCGTCAGAACATCGCCGAGCTTTACGCCGGTGCCCTCGCGGGTGACTTCCCTCACGTACAGACGACACCCCAGGACTATACCGAAGTCTGCAAAAAATTTAAATGAGTAAACATTTTTATTGATAAAAATTAAAATGGATAAAAATAAAAATGGCTAAACATTAAAATGGATAAATATCAAAATAGATAAAAAATAAAAATTGGAAAATGAGTATTGATTCCCTGTTTCGATAGAATTAGATATTTCTGATAATTGTGTCAATATGTTCTCATTGGTTGTTTTCTTACCGTCTTTCTTGTTGTTTCTCGTGAGCGTCAGACGATGACTCTGAGGCGCCGTGCTTCCCGGTGATCCCGGCGAATTGGAGGAAGCTCTGCGCTTAACAACGAGCAATACCGTCGATCCGGAGTCTCTCAGAACTCGAACTGCTGCACCGTAGTCAGCACCCTCGAGAGATACGCCGTTCGCCGAGATGATGCGGTCGTTGACCCTACGAAAGCAATGGAAAATGCTCGTTATCTCGTCGACGGTTGTCTAGACGGTCGTGTTTACGAATCCAAAGAGTTTTTCGATACAAGATAAATAAAATAAAATAAAATAAAATAAAATAAAATAAAATAAAATAAAATAAAATAAAATAAAATAAAATAAAATAAAATAAAATAAAATAAAATAAAAGCGAACTCACTGCAACTTTCCCTCGGCAGGACCAGCCTTGAGAACGTCGGAAATAGCGATAGCCGGGTCTCCATTGGTAAAGTGTGGATTGTCCCGGCCTCCGGAGACAGCGATTCCGAAACCGTATCCCGGCACCCTCGTCACCGTAACGTGATGCACCTCCCATCCTCTGTCACCGACCTGCAACAAAAATGAACAAAAAAATTAACTCAAAATAAAAACAAATAAACCACAGCATTAGATTCGCGATCGCAAATGTGATATGTAAATGTGTTCGCTGGCTTGATTCTTCGCTTGGCAGGTTAATTCAACGGAGTCGCGGTCGTTGGCTAGGCTGGTCACTTAATTTATAATAATGAAAAGGCAGAGTGTCGTACAGTATATTGTGCTCTTCGCGGTGGCCGTCCGCACACACACACACATACACGGACAAGTTTAGAGCTCTCCATCCTCATCCCTCCCATGAGTCTCCGAACGATTGCATACTTTGTCAGACAAATCGTCGTCACTCCGTAACTGCATCATATATTAACGGCGAGATAAGAACTTGACACCGCAACTACATGTGTGTAATGCAAACGGGAATGGGAGACAAGAGGCGCGGAGGGAAAGAATAATGTTACGGAGAGAAATAAGAGAGTGCGGTTTGTCTCTCGCACGATCGTTGGTGGTGTTATGCAGAAATTCTACTGTGCGGCCTGCAGGCAATACTGTCGCTGAGATTGATGGGAATGAATTTTCGAAAAATCTCGAAGATTGCTGCGACTCGGACTCTCAAATGTGCACCGCATTAGGAAACGTCGCCGTCGTTCGATTTAAGAATATTAAATTGCGGAAAAAAATAAAACAAAAAATTCATGTTAAAAACAAATTTTAATAGATATTTGTCGCTTCCAATTTCTTTTTCTTCTTCGCCCTTATGACAGGCACCGAATGTACCAAAAAATAAATACTGTCGCTGCGATTGATGGAAATGAATTTTCGAAAAATCTCGAAAATTTCTGAAACTCGAACGCTCAAATATGTACCGCATTAGGAGACGTCACCGTGGTTCAATTTAAGAACATTAAATTATACAGAAATAAAATAAAAAATTCATCTTAAAAAATGGAATAAAAAATTGATATTCTTTGCTTTTAATTTATTTTCTTTCGCCAGTACGACTCACACTAATAGTACCAAAAAAGTGTATAAAAAATGCATGTAAAAAAAAATCTTGATCGATCTATCTTAAAAAGCCAATGTAGGATGTTATAAAAAATAAAAATGAAATAAGAACGTATCGTTTCCAATTAATTTTTTTTCCTTCATCCGTCCGACTGTGTCGATTATCGACGGAGATTCTTGACAGACGATCCGCTGTCGTGCAAATGATCGGAGCTGATGTATAACTTCCAAGGAGTAAACGCCACCGTATAAGCAGGTACTTTGCCACGGTGCGTCGCTCCCGCGTCCATGATACGCTATAATATAATGATTAATAAAATGCCCCTCTATCGGATCTTCCACTCGAACACCTGTGCGGCGAGGCTCGAGCCTCGTGTAATTTGCAAACACTGGTCGCAGTCGTGTGTCGATTCCGAATCAATTTTCAAAACCCCCGCTGCGCGTCGAATAATTGTCAATTAAATTCTGATTAATCGTACCTCCGGATTACGAAAAAGGCTCGAAGAATGCCTCGTCCATTCGCGTTCCCGATGCGGGGGACTTCGGGAATCGCATAAGGAATCGAGTACTCGGTGCGCTCGAAGTTGGCTCGAAGGGACCGGGAGCGCGCAGCGAGATAGAGCAAAGGGGAAAATAAAAAATAAAGGGTTAAAAAAAAAAAAAATCTTCGGTAAGAGCCAAAGGTGCAGCGGTTCGAGGTCTTCGCGGACTCGTTAGCCGTGACGGAGTCGGATCGGTAAAGTGTGTCGTCTGATCTCGCCGACGCCGCGTGACGCGCCCGGACCCGATGTGCACGCGGTGCACTAGGTGCATCGCTTCGTACTCTATCGCCGGTGGCTCGTCGCCTTACGCGCGACTTGCGGGAATTATCGAGCGCCTCAGCGCGGGTTAATGCGGAACGATCTTCGACAGGGCAATGCGATCCCTGCTTATGGAACTTGAATTCATGCAGAGGAGCGAAGCTCCGATCCTCAAGTTTTAACCCTTTGAGTCCAAAGTCACTCTGTGGATGAAAAAAAAAAATTCTTTCAATGGCTTGACAATTTTCTGGACAAAAATGTTCGGGGAGTTTTCTCAATTTGTTACACGGAAATAAATGAAAAATCTTGCGATGAAATTGTTTAAGACTTTTTTTTAGCATGCGTTAAATATGGGTCAACATTTTTTTGGAATATTCGATCAAAATAAACATTTTGAACACGTTTTCATTAAAATTTCAAATTTTTTTTCTTTTTTCAGCATAACAAAGCTTCCTCCGTGAGGAAGCAAAAAAATAAAATTTGTATTACATAAATTAATTAAACATAAAACAAGTATGAAAACTAGCGATATTGAAGAAGTTGCAAATATGGTAGATTGGGCATCAACAACGGGTGCTAATTATTCATTCCAATGGTCGGCAAAAGCCTTCGAGATTTTGTGCAGGTAAAATTTGATAGTTAAATTTCAACGTGTCAGAAGTTTATGCGCATGACTTTGGATTGCCTTCGCGACATAACTGTCTTAACCAAATATCTTATTGCCGATCTTGGCCACAATTCTGCCTAAAAAAAAAGATCGAAAAGGAAATCGTACCACTTTTCAATCCTGGCATACGTGTGCTCGAAAGTGCGTGTAGGTGAGGCGGTAAATCCACATTCCATTGCGGATTTAGAGCCGGGGATCTTTACAGGTCGAACGCATTGCTAGTCCTATCGAGGCACTCCGCGCGGTCCGTTTATGCGCGCGTCTAAAGATTACGTCCACATGCTGAAAGACGTATGTACTGCCGGTCCCGAGTGCGTGTACAGCCGAGGTCTCGCCGCGCTGGTTTTACGCACGGAGAAAAGAGGAGCGAAAGCGCGCAGAGCTAAGTCGCGTTTGCGTTTATAGCGCGGCGCCGGAGGGTCGGTAAGAGAGATCTCTGCGCATGCTCGATAGGGGAGAACGGGGCAAAATGGAGCATTGGGGCAAAACGGGATAATGGGATAATTGGGCCAATTTACCAATAACTTGTGGATGGTGGCGGTGATGGTAAGTGGGGCAAAACGGTATCGAAAATTGGGATACATCGTTGGGGCAAAATGGGGTACCAAAAAATTATTGAAAAACTGAGTTTCGCCCAAGCTGTTCTGTTTTACCCCACGGTTCCATTTTGCCCTGCTCTCCCCCTATGTACTGTCCGGTATTCCGATCGCGACTTTCTACATACGTTTTAACGCATGGTCCGTACAAACACGAGGTAAAACGGTCGAGGGCGGGAACGGGAGAGAGATATCTCTCGAAACTCGAACGGCGTCGATCCCCGGCCGAGAGCATCTCGTCCCAGTGGACGAGAAACGATTTCACGATCGTTAACTCGGTAGCTGGCTGCTAGCGTGCGATAATTGCCTGATTCGCGACCGGGAGGGAGGTGGATAGTCGTAGAAACTCGTGATCGTCATGCTTTACCGTCTTGGCTCTCAAGTTCTGCGCTGCGCAAGTTTACAGTAGCGAGAAACGGTAACAGTTAAACCGCGGGCGCAGCGAGACGATTTCTAGATACGCTTTTAAGATTGGTTTCGCGAGAGAGCGACTTCGCCGGGTCTGGGGAAGATTGATGGACGAAACTCACGATCCGGCGAACCAAGATATTCGAGGATCGTACTTAATATAAAAAAAAAACTCTGAAAGCACCTCTGTATTAATTTCTTTGACACCTTGTGAAGTGAAATTTTGCACGATATTCATGCGATAAAACTTTTTCTTAACTCGTGTGATTGGAATAAGTAATTGTTTTCTATGAACTAAATATTTTTAAAAATAAAGTAAATATTTTTTTTTTAGTAAAAAATACACTGAAAAAAAAATTGCTTGCGGGCTGCCAAAGAAAAAAGTTATTCCGATTCTACTTTCAATTCTTACAATTCCATTTGATATTGAAACAACGACGGTAAGATTGTCAAGGTGACGTGTTATCGTTTCAATCCCGTATGGAATTGTTAGCATTAAAAGTAGAATTGAAATAATAATTTTTTTCTTTGGCAACCCGCAATCAAATTCTACTTGAGTCAATGATATTTTTTTTCAGTATAAATATATTTTTTTATAAAATAAATATTTCTTTCAATTAAATAAATATTAATTTTCTGTGGTACCGGTAAATAAATAATTTTTCTGCATGTAACGAGCATCGTATTTAGTGACAGTCACCATGAGTGGATATGGACTTGTACGGTCTGAAGCAAAAAGCTTGCGAAGCGTCGGGAAAGATTTACGAAAGTCGACCGGAAACGCGACTAGGAAAAAAGAAGGAGCATCGGAGCTGCGAGGCCAGAAGCGTTTTCCATAAACTCTCTGGCATCGTCTAGATCCATCCGAGCGAGAGGCGCGAACGCGTGATTTATCGTCACCGTCGTGTGCATCCCCGTCGGTCGCGCTCCGCGTTCCGCCGGTGATTCGCTCGTGCTTACAGATGCGTGCAGTTGCAGATGCACTTCTCGCCGAGAGGAGGATGGGTATTATGCAGCGTGGTCGACGTGCTGCGCAAGGTATTATCTATGCGCGTGGTCGTAACCGGGTGCATTCCCCAGTCGCAGTCACGCCTCCGACAGTCCTTGGGTCACTCGTCTTCGACCAGTGGACATGCAATTCAGTTTTTTGTTTACAAACATTTTTTTTTTTTTCATTTTTCAATATTTGTCGTTTTTGTAAAAGGTAAAGAGGCGATGCGTTCCCCAGTCGCAGTCATGATGCCAGAACGGCTATATTGAAATTTTTACATAAAACCTATTGCATAATTAAAGGCTATTTAAATGCCCGAAATAGTAATGTGCGATAAAGCGATGCCATGCTCCGTTTAATCGCGATGATTTTTTTTAAATCCCTGTATCTTGAAAAGGATAACTCGGGCAGAAGAAGGATAAGGATGAAAAAGTTAGTTTTTTGCACAAATTATTCGGTACAGTATGTGCTATATTTTTATTTATATCACTAAGGCTATTTCCAGCAAGGACAATTTTAAATGATTTTTCTTCATGTAACGCGACACTTTCAGTCCGAGCAGCTATCTTTCAGGGTCTCAGTTGTTTGTTAACACTGGGCATTAAAACACTATCTCTCAAACTCACGAATGTTAATGAAACTATTTCCTTATGGTTGAGCTGCCTCTATATATACATAGGTGTTGCGCGAACAAAATTATATTCGCAACTGCAAAAAAAAAAAAACTTTTGACGTTGTTGTGACAATCACCGAGGTCAAGTGAGTACAATTTGATTTAAACGAATCTGGCTGTACATAAGTTTTACCATTAATTACCATTAATTTCCAACTAATTTCGAAAGCTAAGTTCCCTATCGTAACAGCACTAGGCTCTTCAAGCCCAACTTCGTTTGGTCCTTCTGTTCTAGAAATGTCTGACGAACGTCCACGTCAGCGCGTTACCGTGTCATATCAGCAGGGAACTCTGAGACTATGCTTGGTACTTCTATTACTAACGATCGATGATGTCATCAATCTCGAGAGCGCGTGCCAACGCAACGTAGACGATTCGATGTTCCGTACATCGAATACTGACAAAATTCTCGTATTGAAGCACGAGTTATTGAAATCTATGGGACTTCCGGCCAAGCCTACAAGCCTGAGTGACAAAGTTCTTTTGATCAACCGATCGGCTTCCAAGTTCTTGCTCGACATCTATAAAAACAAAGCAGAGAAGAACCCGAACGGACCCAAATCTCCAGAATTTGAATTGACCGAAAATGACTATGGATCAGCTATGGATCAGAGCGACGTCATAACGACGTTTATGGCTCAGCGAAGTCATCAGACAGCGGGAGGAAAGTCCGACAGGGCCGCGATGATATGGTTCGACCTTGACGATGTTCCAGCCGAGGATCAAGCAATTTCGGCCCTGCTGAGACTCTACAGGGGCCCAGATGCGAAAAGTCACAAAAATCGCGGCGCTTTCACCATCGCGGTCTATCAAATACTGCTCATAAACGATGGAGGAATGGAGGTGCAGCACGTCGACTCTGCAAACACGGAAGCGGGTCACGAAGGATGGATAACTATTAACGTGACGAAGCCACTGCTCCGCTGGACGAAACATCCTGGTGACAACAAGGGTCTCTTCGTGTCGATTCATCCTATGAACGGTTCGGATTCCGGGACCAAACCCGAAGACATCCGCATAGTCTGGCCCGAAGGCGATGCCAAAGACCACCAGCCCTTCATGGTCGGCTTCTACAGGAGGTACGGATCCGATGAGACAAGCCTTTTTCAGCCGCCGAGGTCCACGGACTACAATGAACGGCACAAGCAGGCACGCCACGTATCCGATCGGAAGCCCGGAAGATCGTGCAGGGTTAACAATTTTAGCATCAGCTTCAAGGAACTTCAGTGGGACCGTCGGATCATCGCTCCCGATGAATTCAAATCGAACTATTGCAGCGGCGAGTGCTATTTTCCTCTAAACGGCAAGATGACCGTGACGAATCACGCGATCATGCAGGCCCTCGACAACCTGTTCCATCCGGAGAAAATACCGAAATCATGCTGCGCAGCGACGAAACTATCGGCTATAAAAGTGGTCTACTACGTCAGTGATGACAGCATTACAATGCGGAAGTGGAAGGACATGTCAGTGCAGGAATGCGGTTGCTACTGATCGGTCCGAAGACGAAGATTCGTTAGCACAGCAATGCGTTAAGGTTGATAAGCAACCTGGCACCGACATGTTCTTCCATTCCTCAGCGGAGTGGAAAAATTATTCGTGAGGTACAAAAAAAGCTTATAATTAGCTTTCAATTATGTAAAAGGTTTCAGGCAAAAATTTTTGTGTAATGGTCCCAGTTTTTTTTTTATATAGGATTATTCCTTCGACAGTCGTTAAGTCCTGGACGCACAGTTCTACTTTAAAAAAATAAGAATTAACAACAACAAAAAATGTATAATTCTTTTAATTAAAAATAAAAGAAAAGAAATCTTACGAATAAATCCACGACGCTGCCGCTCAGTATGCTTTCCAATTAGATCCCTCGGTTCGCTTTATATACTCCGGTAAAATCTCATTACTCAACAGCTTAGCGATAATAATAGCCCGTACACAAGTATAATGCCACGGTGATTTGTAATCAGCAGAAATTTCATTTCTATCAGACAGCAGCGTGTTATTAGATATAGAAAGTGCACAGTACGTACGCGTCCCCGATACTTTCTATGCTCTCCGAGAGCGCTCGGCTCTGGCGTGCCTCCATAAAAAAAGAAACTGTGCGCCTACGTGGATGCGTGATGCACAAATTATTGCGTTAGATCGAAATCGTATGTTACTTTATCTATTATCGGTAGCGGGCACGGTAGACGGACGCTAGCCATCGTATTAATTTACAATTCGCTTTAGCCCGCATCCCGTCGAAAAATTGTGTGCGAATGAACGGCGCATGCGCAAACGTGTACGACTTAAACGCACGAAATAGAAAACCAGTTTCACTCGCGTTTATGACTCGCGTACAGAAACGTTTAAACGTCATTATTTATTACGCGCATTCGTTCGAGCTGTGGCCGCATGTGTTCACCGAGGGACTTATCGCGATCGAGGAAACAGAAGGATAATAATACCGCGCGGAGGCGCGAGGTTACACTTTAAGAAAGTACTGTATGCATGATCAAAGCGACGAAGAATTTACGGTGTAACATAGTGGCGCGCGTGTCCTTGGACACTCACGCACTCGCGGCCATTCACAAACACTCGCCGGACACTCAGAAACACTCACGGATCCTGATGAGCACTTAGTCACTCATAGATCCTTAAAAACATTCTCACACACTTACTCATAGTAGGTACTCATACAAAGTCATACAGTTATGGGCACTCATAGAAACTTATAGACACTTATGGACACTCATAGATAGTCAGAAACATTCTCAAACACTCAAAGACCCTCAAAAGCACCCTCAGGCACTAAAAATCAGACACTCAAAATCACCCTCAGACACTCATAGACACTCATAGACACTCATAGATACTCGTAGACACTCATGGACACTCATATAGACTCATAGCACTCATGGACACTCATATAGACTCATAGCACTCATGGACACTCATGGACACTCATGGACACTCATGGACACTCATGGACACTCATGGACACTCATGGACACTCATGGACACTCATGGACACTCATGGACACTCATTGACACTCATAGACACGCATAGCACTCACTGAGATTCGTGCAAGCAATCGCACAAAACTTAAACAGAGACTCACACGGAGTACCGACGAGAGCGCCCGAGCGTAAAAAAAATCCCTAGCAACTACGAAAATCGAGAACACGGCGCATATGCTTCGGAAGATAATGCGCCGGCACTTCGCACAGCAGCGAAGATTCGACGGATAAGAGAAGTTAACGCCCTCGGTGTCTGCGGCGTTCGCGGGAGATCGGAAATCAATCGCCTCGAGGATGCGAGAGCGCGAGAGGGTTATCAAAGAGTCCAATTAATCGAGCTCGCGAATCGACGGACTCCCCGACACGTCCCCGCGTCGATACACGGACGGTTAACACTTGCGAAATGTCTCCCTCGAGCTGTGCGGAATCTTTCCGATCGTATTAATAATGCAGAAGAGCAGACAGAGCAGACACACGAGGGAGAAAAAAAACGGGATTCCTGGTGCAGAACTGGCGCCGATAGTTGCGCTAGAGACGCCAGCATTCGCGTCATTGCGCAAACGCACGATATGCTCAATGCCGGTTGATGCATAGGAGGTTCTTACCTACGCTGCGTGCGTTACGCGCTTTTGGCTCGCGCTGCTGCGTCGATCGGTCGCGATCGGAAGGGCGTAAGAGGTCGCCTTTGGCGCGGGACTTGCGCCCTTACGACTCGCGCCCCTCGGCGCTTCGAACGTCGACACGAACGGCACGAACGCGCGCAGGGACCGCCGTTGCTACTTAATGACACCATAATTATCGCTGTTTCTTGTTTATCCTCGGCACCGGACTCGCGGACCGGACTACCCACGCGCTACCCGTGGGCCGCAGCGAAACTGCCACGGGGATCAGCTTCGCTGCGAAACTGTATACCAGCTGGGAGAATAGACGGCCGCGCGATGCCGATGGTTCGAAAGGCCGAAGTCGCAGAAACAACGCTGGGAACGTATACACGGATTTCGCTGTCCGAGTCTATTAGCGCCGGTGATACATTAAGGTGGCCCTTGAGAGTATCGCTCGCTTCGCACAGGTTTCAGAGATGTATGAGGGAATTGCAAACGCTTCTGGATCGTATAAAAATCTGAAAAAAATTTACCATGTGAAAGGTGCTGAAAATGTTAATTTTGCATAATAATATTTCCGATATGTTATGAAGAAATTTGTGAAACATGAAATTGTTCGATGAATCTCCCGGAAACCTAACTTTTTTTTTATGAAAGTGCTTCATTCACTTTTCTGAATACGTATGATTTTTTTCTGATTTTTACATTCAATTTCGTTTTTTTTTAAATCATGAAATTTAAAAATCTGAAAAAATTTATACGTACTCAGAACAATGAACGAATAATTTTCATTTAAAAAAAGTTATGTTACCGGGAGATTTGTTGAACAATTTTATTTTTCATCAATTTGTTAATAACGTTTTAAAAATATTGTTATGCAAAATTAATCTGTTCGGCATCTTTAATACACTTGATTTTTTAAAGAACTTTATTTCACTCGGTGCGTAAAGTGCATTTTTACGCACGCTTCACGCGCGTAAAACTCCTCTTTCGCACCTTGTCAAATAAAATTTCGTACGATACTCGTACGAAAAACGTTTTCTTAACTCGTGTGATGGCAACACTCGCCTTCGGCTCGTGCTGCAAACTCACACTCGTCAGAAAAAGTTTTGTCGCACTAGTATCGTAATGTACTATTATACCATCGAGAAGTGTTTATAATTCCCTCTCATTTATCTGAAACTTGTGCGAACACTATTCGCAAGGACTACCTTAATCGGGCGATGCGTCGATCCGTGGATCCGCGACGGGTGACGCGGACGGTTTCGGAAGGATGGATTTCTACCTCGTATCCGATGACGGCGATGATCATGGTAGTTATTTTGACGGGCGGAAGGAAGCCCGCAACGAGACTTCCCGTTCTCGCGCGGTATGTTGGGAAGAACGGGGCAAAACGGACCAGCGGGCTTCATTCGAGATGGGCAATTTTTTTGCGTTCGGCAAAAATTGGTAAAAATGGTCCGTTTTGACCCAGCTCGGGGAATATGTGGGACACGGGAGTGGAGCTTCAATTTCATTCATCGGACGATAATTCCCATTCGTGATTCGCAAAAGTCTCTCGGTTACGCCGCTTTGACCTTGCGGAAAATATTCCATTTCCGGAGAAGCTCGTTCCCCTAGTTTCTTGCCGTCACGTGAATCACGCTTTTTCTTAAGAGGGAATCACACTCTCCCGCGTCCCTTGGCTCGTACTTCCGTCGACGGAAATCCTGCGAAGGTTTCCCCAGTTGGGTTTCAATCACGCGCGGGCGTACGCGTCGTGGACTCGGTATCTCAGCGTCCGGTCACGGTCTTCGGAGCGCGTGTTGGATCGCGTTATTAAAAGTGACCGGCGAAGTGGTCAATTAAAATTGACGGAAACGAGCGTTGTTCGGAAAAACCGGATAATTATAAAAATTATTAATCATTACTATCAATTATCAAATTATCTCCAACTTTAAAATATAAAAATAAAAAAGGCTAATAAAAATACCAAATAAATGAGGCTCTTTGCGTAATCCAAAAAAATTGGCCTAGGTGGTCCATTCTGCCCGACTCGTCCCTGGATTTAAAAAAAATGTATATATATATGCAAAACGGGACAGAAAATCCGGATGCATCGACGGGGCAAAATGGCACACCCATAAGTGGTTGGAAAATTGCGTTTTGCTTGCTTTCCCGTTTTGCCCCACCGGTCCATTTTGCCCCGTACTCCTCTATACATGTTTTCGCAACTTTGGACAATTCCGTTGGATCATCGTTGCACGGAGGTTCCACAGCTCGCCTTAAAATATGAATACGAAAGACATAGGGTATACTTTCTATCTATGCAAAATACGATAGTCGTGTTACTCGGTTTTGCCATGAATAACCCACGGACACTTGTACGGCTTGTGTCCGTGCGACGTGTGTTCCGTATGCACAGGTCTGCCTCCACAGCGTAAAGCACGTACTCATACAGCTGGAGATGTAACGACACGTATCGCGTGTTACCAGGCTATAGGATTTTTTTTATTTTTATTTTTTTTTCTCCGTACGAAGTTACGATCCACAGGGTGAAAGAGTGAAAGAGAAAAGGGGGCTGAGAAAAGCGTGTGCGAGAAGGATCTCGAACGTACGCGCTGTGTTCCTCGTTCCCTCTCTCGCTGCGCCGGTGAAGAAGAAGTCGTGCCGCTATTAACGTCGTACTCGTCGTTGCCGAGGTGTGTAAGGCGATACGGTTAACGTTTGTTCCATGCTCTCCTCTCCGAACACCCACGGCGTCTCGCGTCTTTCTCTGTGTGTGCTTCTTCATGCATGTTGCACTTTCAGTAAAATCCCTCCCGACCCGCAGATGCATCGGGAGCGAACAGAACGAACCCGGTTGCTCTCGCCCAAAGCATCGCGGGTATGCACTGCAAACCTTTCAAGGTACTCGCTGCAACGGCGACGGGAAAAATCCTTTTCAGATCGACTTCGAAAGAGCGCAGCTTCCGTAAAATTACATTTTTTTTAATACATCGCTTTTAGGAGAAAAACGAAAAGTTATTTGTTTTTTTGTTCTCGTCGGTCAACGAAATTGAACCGAAAATGACCCGTACAGATTTTTGGCAACAACGCTCCGATCACGTGAAAATATTCCCTGGTCCGGATATAAAGAATTGTAAAAGTTCAATTTTAATTCCTCAAAGACGAGCTTTGTTTTCATGAATAAAAAATTTCGAGATTTTAATGAAAACGTGTTCAGAATGTTCCAAAACATCGGAAAATCATATTTAGAATAAATGTCTGAATGTATGTGGGTATGTGTCAGACCCGAAAAATTGAAACTCTCATAACTTAAAAACGACTTGATCTACCAAGCTGCAATTTCTAAGGTAGGTAGAGGGTTTAATCCCCAATGGATGGTTAAATTTGTAGCAAAATGCTTTCACTCATTAAAACATTACGCCATTTTCAAGTTTGCTTAAAAACTTTCTGCGCACGCTAGCTCTTACAATTTCGGCGCTGTCGGGCCATAAAGTTGTCCACAAAGCGACTATCAACGACCGATAATCCTTTTTACTTTACCAAGATTAAGATTTTACGAGCTTTTAAATTTTTTCGATTTTACAAAAAATTATTATTTCCATTCTCTCGCAACTTTTCGTATCAAATATTTTTTCTTAAAAAAAAAAAAGAATATAAAGAAATGATATCGAAGATATAGAACTCCATCCCCAATTTATCGCACTCGTCGCCGGAATTATGTCAACATGACTAACAGCATTTTCGATATAAACTTCCTGCCCAAAAAATATATTACAGTTTTCCCATCGTCTCAAGAATTCTTGAGCCCGAGCCGATCGTCGCCTCGATTTCCTCGGTCGCGCCTCGAGCGGGCCCATCAAAGGGGGCGAAGGGGGCGTCTCGAGCGCGCGCGTATAAGGCGCGCATGCGCGGCGGGTGGCTCACTTCCCCGTGCACACACGGGTACGTTTTATGCACACAATTACCGCGCGGCACGTGTAAAACGGAGAGTTCCTCGGCGCGGGTTAGAAAAGTGAAAGAGAACGAGAGATGAAGAAGCGAGATCGTCCTCGGAGGCGACCTCAGCTTCGACCTACGCGCCACCCGAGCTACGCTTCCCACGGTCGGCGCAATACGTAGCGAAATGGATACCCGTCGGCGGCACCAGGTGTAACCACGGTTCCATTAGTTTTATCTGGCGTACATATAGGCGTACGTACCGTGTATAACTATGCAGAGTATCGGCCGTACGGATACCGGCTGTGTGTTTTGCCTGAGGGATTCGAGCAATTAAAATCAGCGCCGAGCGAAGCTCTCGAGACTCCGCTGACGTATAACTCTGCGGTGAATGGGACAACGCGGAGCGGGAGGGCTATGAAGCGAGAGATTCGCCGGGGACGGGCGAACACGGGAAAATTGTGCTCTCAGCCTTTGGAGAAAATGTAGCGAGCCCGCGGAGAAGTGGAAGACAGATCGTCGACGGAAACTCATAGACACTCGTGTAGGGCTCGCAGCTCCACGGGGATTCCCCCGAAGGGCGGTTTTTTTTTTTTTTTTTAACCAGAGTTGGTTAATCCGGGAAGCGGATTAACCGTGCGTTTTCCGAGATATTTTTTTATGCTCGGAGCAAATCAAAGTTACTGAGTACTTAAAAAAAAAACTAGCTTATGTACTATTAATGAAAAAAATATACGTACTATTAATTAAAAAAAACAAATCGTGAATGAAAAAAAAATAGTTCACACTATTTAACAATTAAGTGCAAGTTGTACCAAATGTCATGTAACTACTCAAAAGAGAGTTGTATGATCAGCCATTATTGACTTAATTGCTTACGTTGTTTAGTTCGGATTTAACAATGAAGTGTAAGTTATACCAAATGTCATTATAACTAGTCAAAAGAGAGTTGTATCATCAGCCATTATTGACTTAATTGCTTACGTTGTTTAGTTCGGATTAACCGGGATTTCGATTATACGGCGACTCTTCGGTTCAGAGTTAATCTCGGTTAATTGGGGTTCTACTGTATTGCGCGTTGGCCGTGCGAGAGGTGACTGCGTGAGGGTAGAAGCGACGTTGTACTTGTGATCTAGAACACGTGTAACTGCATGGAAAAAGACACGGAACGGTTTTTTGTAGTGCGAGGTTGAGGCAGCGAGAAATAGAGGTAATTGGTCGCATCACGCACGGTAAGAGCTCCAAGGCGCGAGGTGAAATAGAATTTGTACGTTTGGAAAACATTTCTTATTTAGAAACCTCGACGATGTTTCTTCTTTCGTTTTATTCTTTAATTTTGTAATTTAAAGTTGAAATACAATCTTTAAAAAGTAAAATTGAAATGTTTTTTGCATTGACATGAAAATATAAACGGTGGACTTTGTAGAGCTTTTTTGCTGCGATCGTCGCCTGTGCGAATTGCCCGAGAGAAATAGAGATAATTGGTCGTGTCACGCACCGTAAGAGTTACAAGGTACGCGGTGAAGAAATCGTTTATAGACTTGAAAAACATTTCTCGTCTGCAATAGACCACATTTAATTTTTTTTCTTTTACTTTTTTAGAATTTACAAATAAACATGTAATTTGTAAAATATTCAAAAAGTGGAAACGTCTTTAATATTTTTAAATATTTTCAAACTCGTGGAATCGTGGCGTTTACGAAGACTTTTTTACTGTGTAAACGCAGTTGATGCAAATTACGTAAATCGACGGTCTAAACATGGAGTATCAAATGCCACTTCGTAGAACCAATTTTTACGGTCGCTCGCGCTTGATTCCTCATTGTCCGTGTTTCGGAGAATAAAAGCCTTGTATTATTGCACGCTTCGCGCATGCGCAAAGCGTCAAAGTTGTTCTTGCAGGCGACGCGACAGTGAAGTCCAAGCCGGGAGCAAAACGAGAATAATGCCTGCTTAATGTCCCAGCTAATTATCCATCCCGCTAACGCGAATGACGTGTGTTTATTGCGCCGAGGTAACAGGAGAGGAGTAACTCTATATCGCTTCCATGATGTTATCCGTATAACGGCAGTGGTTGTAAGATCGTCGCCGAGCCGCCTCTCCGCCTCTCTCGCATCCCGCAAAACGTTTTCTCCACCGTTGCAAACAGCGCAAGTCCGGCCAACGGAAATCTCCATAAAATCTCCATAAACAGATCGTTTGTACCGACCGCGAGATCCAGATCGATACGGATGATTAATTCGTCGCCAGTTGCTCGCGCAACGAGTTCCCTCCCGATGGACCCGAGGCAAATCTCCCCCTTAAAGTTCATTAAGGTAGACCGAGCGCCAGAGTTCGGCCAAACGTGAATTACAGGGAAAAATTCAAACACATGTCGATGGGATAAAAATCTTTAAAAAATGAAGCGTATGGATAATTCCAAAATGTTATTGAAAAACTAACGATAAAAGTAATTGTTCAAGAAATTACCCGGCAACTTAACTATTCTTTTCCATAAAAATGATTCGTTTATTTATCTGAATACGTTCTTTTATTACATTCTTTTATTCTTTTATTACTACAATCGCATCTTCCAATAATTATCCGAAATTCGGAAAAAAATTCATACGTATTCAGAAAAATTAACAAATCGTGTTCATAAAAAAAAAAGTTAGGTTGCCGGGTGATTAGTTGGAAAATGTTATTTTCGTTAATTTGTTAATAAGATTTTGGAATTATTATTATGCAAAATCAATTTTTCAGTAGCTTCCATGGTTGATTTTTTTCAGATTTTTATCTCATCGAGAAACATTCGCAATTCCTCTCTCAATTCTCTCCGAACTCACGTGAGCTCAGGCTGGCCGCAGGTACTACCTTAACAAAAAAAGAAACTTAATGATAGAAAAAAAAAAAAAAAAAATTTGCATCGACGAAAGACGGGAGACGGAGATGGTATCTGTACCAGGATCCGCGATCCAGCATCCCGCTAATAACGACGAGCTCTCTCTCCGGCAGCGCCGCCGTTGCGTAAGGATCAAAGTTATGGCAAGAGCACTGTAACAGTAATGGGCGTAACAGTGCTGGTAAAAGAGAAGGCGCGCACCCTCTGTACGACGATATATTTATGTGTGTACGCTTTCGGACGTGTAGCGAGTGTAAGTTGGTTCGAGAGGCTCGTTGAGGAGTAGGTGTGTTTGCCTAGTAGGCAAGCCCGAAGAGATGAGGCGAGTTTCGAGGCTGCGACTCCTCCTTTCCATTTGTCTCGATCCGAGTCTCCCGCCGTCTCTCTTGACTTCTCGTCTTCGGCTATTATTTTGTCTCTCTTTTCTCGTTTCCATGCCGCATACTTCCACCTCTGGAGGCTTTGGGTAACTCAAGATTTGCTCGCTCGCTACTCTCCGACGTTTAGACGCCTCAGCTCGGCGCGACTCGGCGAATGCGATGCAGATGGGATTGCATTATTCCCGCGCATGCGCGTACACCGGAACTTTTACTGCTTGTGTATCCAAGGCATGCACTGCTCCGCGGCACACACCCTCGCGGGAATAAAGCCCTCGAGTCGCCACAAGGAATTTATCGAGGCGAAGCGATTAATTGATCTGTCCTGAGGACGTTGGAACGCTTCACACTTGTCAAATGAGTGCTAGATTTTTTGGCATTTGTAGACATTTTTAGGCAACTTTTGTAGTGGTAATAGTATTTTTATTTGTTATCAGGTTAAAACGTATTACAATTGTTGTCTTAAGATATCTTTGGTAACTTTAATCAAACTAATAATTTTAATCAGGAATCCATTATTTATAATCAATACACTGTAAAAATAAATTGTAAATTTAATTTACCGGAACTTGAAATTTACTAACATTACTTACATTAATTGAACCTTGATGTACTTTGCTTGTAAAATAAAAGTACCAGATATTAAAATTACAAATCTTTTGCTTGAAATTTACAAAATTACTGTAAAATTACAACGCACATGTGTTTGAAATTTCAGAAACAGTTTATGTAAAAAAAGCTTCCTGTACTGTTCATTAATTTTCAAACAAAACTTTTTAACAATGTAGAAACGTGAAGGCTTGTATAAACGCCTTTAAAGATGTAGCACTCATTTATCTAGTGTGCAGCGCTGTGACTTCATTAATAGTGCAAATCTTTTTAAGTGCCTGATACGTCGTATTTACATTTTTGCCAAAAAAAAAAATATCAATATCGAAAAAAGTTCATTGGAAAATTGCGACTATCTGTCTCGGACGGGTAATCTTTTCAGTCCACCTTAAGTTCGACGCATTCCGACGATCTGGCTTCTCACAGGTGCTCTACAAAAACGCGCGCAGCTGCGATATAAATATGCAGAAACGCGCTCTTCGAACCGGCTCTTTTATTCCACCTTTTTCTTGGCCGAGCGGACTTTTTCCTCGACGGGAATGAGGATGGAAAAAAGATAATACCGACCTATTGAACTTGGAAATTTTCCGAAGAAATTTTTCTTAAATCGGTCGAGCGCGTGCGCAGTGTTCGGGAACTTGGCTGGCACGATCGCTCACCGTACCGGTAAGCCGATCTCCCACTTTTTCTCGTTTCTTTTTTTTCTCCCCGACGTTCCCTCTTCAACGTCGCATCAAGACAATACCATTTCCATCGACCCGGATCTCGCCCAACGCGTGCCGCCGACGCGCTCGCAAAAGCCACGCCGACAACTGTGTTTATATGGAAGTAGGTGGCTGGCGAGGGAAAAAGACTCTTTCGCGATTGACGATTCGATCGGGATGACATTCTTGACGTTCCCTCGCATAAATAAATCGATGCGCCGACAAACACATGTCCCATGCTGAATGTACCGTCGAATTTATTTTTCAGCTCGTATTCCGTCCCCTGTTTTCCACGCATTTCCATAAGAGCTAAAAAATAGGTCTCTGGTTAATTCAGCTCTACGAATGGAATTTCAATCCCATTCCATGTGCTGAATTTTCTAATCATCGAATTTTAGCTCTTACAATGGAAACTTGTGTGAAAACGGGACTCACTTAATTACGGACAATTAAGTAAATTAACGCCGAAGCGATGTGAACATTTTAATTTCAGGCCACTTTTCGTAACGAAGGATTAAGTAAACAATGTCGCGTTATTTTTTTTCTTCGGGCGATAAATTCTCACGTAATGTGCCTTCCTATAAGTTTCCATTGTAGGAGCTAAAAATTAGGCCTTTCGTTAGTTTAGCTCACCGATTGGCTTTATACATACATGTATATTCGCCTATTTTTTATATAATCATAAAAATACTTTATATTTGGGATGAAGGACCCCGGTCGATGGCCCATTGACATTATATTGTATGTAATTTGTATCGTTCGAAATTGTCTTATCATCACAAGTGTAAAAATCAATGTCAATAAATACTTTTACTACTACTTTACATAAATATACATATATTTTACGTAAATATAAATATTATATTTAATATTATTTTAATATTATATAAATATAATATATTTTATATAAATATGTGTTTCCGCGCGGATATGGAGGAAGACATGTAAAAAAAAAAAAATGTTCCCGTCTCGTCAGGGAAGTTGGCAGGAAAAGGAGGGCATCCGGACGAGACGTCCCGCGGCCCTGTTGATGCGGTAATCGAACGACATTAACGGTACGAGGTACCGGCGATCTCCTTCTTCTCTCTTAATATATATCCATTCTTGCGTCTCGCTTTTTCTCCGTACTTCGCGGTAAAGCGCACTCTCCTTTCCACTGTGGAGATATCGAGCCCTCGTTCTCCCACTCTTCTCGCCGGGCGATCTACCGATCTCGCGTGCAACTCGCGAGACCGCCGAGCTCAGGTAGGCTTTAACTCTCGTCGAACCTTCTCCGCTGGCTTTTCTACCTGCAGCGAGCACGCACACGGGCACACAAGCCGGCCTCACGGCTCAGCCGAGAGAGCGAAGCGTGCCAAAGAAGCGGTCGAATCGAGGTGACGCAACGAATCGGCAAGGACGTGGCAAGGCAGCCCGGATTGGTTTCTCGACTGGAGGCGGTTTGTACAGCAAATCCGGCCAATGTGCAACTACTTTATTACTATTTTTCTTGTACTCGTACACGAACCTGCGTCACAGATCGCGGATATTTATGTGTTACGCGTTTCTTAGAATTTTACGATTGGGTGTAATTACTGCAATATTTAAAAATTAAGTGTGAAGCCTCTGGCATTTAAACTTCTGCGCTTGGAGCCTTCGAGACTCAAAATCGTAGAGCAAAATAGTACGATTTCACTTTTTTGATAATCAACTTAAAATTTTTTTTAATTCAATTTTTTTTTTTTTCAAAAAATTAGGTTTCAAGAGGTTATGCCCAATTTTTGGAGATTCGAGATTGTACAGGTTGTTCTGAATTATTCTAGGGTTCTTCTACAATGTTCCAAAAGGGTAAGTTTCTAAAATAAAATCCGTAGCGGTAAAGTAAAAAAAAAAACACTTTTTGCCCCTAACCACTAACTTTTGAGAAAAAAATGTCTGGCTGTTGTTCTAGGTTGTTCCAATCAATGTTCCTAATATTCCGGAACAACTCAGAACAACCTTACAATCTGGAATTTCTAAAAAAGGAGGGCTGGTCTCCTCTACCCAAAAGATGGCATAGATGCATAGAAAAAGATCGAAGGCTTTTTTTGTAGGTTGATAAAAACCGATCATTAACCCTTCATGTACGGAATCCTTGGCACAACCTTCGAACGATTCGAATAACTGGTTAACGTGCTAAAAAAAATCCGAAAAAATTCACAGTCCGACCTCGAAGTGTTGTTTTTTTTTTGATAACGCAGAAGCATTTTTTTCCCAATATCGTATCGTTTTTGTGCTTAAAAGAAGGCACGATCGTCGGCAAAAAGTCGACCGTACTTGAAGGGTTAAAAAGAAGGGTTCCTTCAACGAATGACGGATAAAAGAGGGTCGGACAGTAATAACACTCGGACTCCGAGAATCTGTATCTTTCGCACAGTCGATCGGGACGGAGCTTCGATCTAGATCGCCGCTCCGAGAGATAGGAGAGAACGCTCTATGAGACGCATCGTGTCGTCGATCCGATCGCCGGGACAGATTCAGCTGCGCAGCTGGGCGCATTGCTGCATGTCTCTCAGCGCCGAGTCGATTTATCTCATGGGTGCACACAAGTCCATATGCGCGTGCCCGAGCAAGTAGCAAAAGCGTCGATAGAGCCTAGGAAAGATCGCGATCAGTGATCCGGTAAATGCGTGCGAATCGTTTAATGATCGGTAGCGTTGAGCGCGGCGCAGGTGCAACTCGTCAACCTGCCCGTTGAAAGCTTTGCGTTGGAGTACGAGATTGCGATCGCTATCGCCAAGTCGAAGCCAGTCGACACACCAATCAGAAAATCGGTAAGATCGATTCGCCTTAATGTAAAAATTACACGAGTAAACTCACTCGTTGCTCTTACCGACCGATCGTAAAATCCGGCTCACCGTAAAACTTACTACAACCAGAAAAATAATTTATTTGACGACCACCGTTTATTTGGTTTAAGTAAAATATTTATTCGATTTAAATAAATATTTGTCATTTAAGTAACTATTTACTTAATAAAAATAAATATTTATTTCAATCACATAAATATTTTACTGAAACCAAATGAAAGGTGGCCATCACATAATTTTTTTTTCTGGGTGTTATTTGAAAATTTCAATTTTCAACTCTTTCTTTCTATCGATAATCATTGAGAAGGATGGAAGCAAAGCTAAAGCCACGACAGCAGACTGCGCAGGGTCTTTGAACCGAGCCTTTTAAGTCCTTCCTCGTCAATGCCTTTGGATTTAAATAAGTAATTGTGTCATTTAAGTAACTATTAACTTAATTAAAATAAATATTTACTTAAATCACATAAACATTTATTTAAATCACTTAAATATTTTACTGAAACAAAATAAACGGTGGCCATCAAATAAATTTTTTTTTAGAGTGTATATATGAAAATTTCAATTTGCAACTCTTTTATCTATCGACAATCATTGAGAAGGATGGAAGCAAAGCTGCAGCCAAGACAGCGGAGACTGCGCAGGGTCTTTGAACCGAGCCCTTTAAGTCCTTCCAGGAAAGTGTCCCGAATGGCTCTTGCCGGTTCCTCGTCAATGCCTTCGGAGTCCCCGCCGTTCCCCGGGCTCTCGCGAACTCGTTCGAACTCGCACGGATTGCATTCCTGGAGAGCTCGAGCGGTGCGGACGCGTGCTTCGACTTGTTCGAGGGAAACCCGATATTACAGCAGGTGCCGCCGTCCGGGGGAGTTCCTTGCGGCCGGCAGGCCCGTCTCGTCGTCGAGGCATCGCGAGCTCCCGAGAAATGATCGATCGATCTTCCTCGCTGATGATCCAACTAACGCGGATAATCCGGCTCGGGGAAAAAAATAAGAAAAAAGAAAGAGAGTCGGTACTTTCTTATTTTCTCGATCCATTATTCCGGCGCTCCGTCGAGCGTGACGACGCCTCGGCGACCCGATATATAAAATTATGCGGGAAAGACGGTGGAAGAGGATCGCTGGGAGGGCGCCGGGACTTTCTAGAGAAATTTTTACCCCCGGTGAGAGGCGGACGACGGAAATCGGAAGATCCAACCGAGCTCGCGGCCCGGGATGGTCCCAATGAGTGTGCTAATGACCGGCTCTATTCACGTTCCGACGCCGCAACTCGTGCAGTCGTACATTTTCCGCGGGGTCCGAGGAGCTTTCACCAGTGGCGGAGGAGGAGGAGATGTACTCGCTGAAAAGGCAACGTTCCCAGCCTGGTCCCGAACCGGGTAGCGGAATCCTCTCCAGTCTGCGGATTCTGCGTCATTGATGGAGCGCGCAATGGAGTTCGCTCAATTGGAGGAAAGAGGAAGGGGATGCGAAGCAAATTTTTAAAGAGGACCTGAGGCTTTGGAGGATTCAATGGCTCTCTGATGGTAATTGGGAAATCCGGATGCAAATTAGTTCATTCGTTTCGCACATTTTTTGCGGGTAAGCAGGTTAAAAAAATACTTGCCAATTTGTAAGAAAATTCCGTAGACCACGGTGAATGGACGGAGTTATTATTCATCCTTGCACCCAGAAAAATAATTTATTTGACGGGCAACGTTTATTTGCTTTAAGTAAAATATTTATTTGATTACAATAAATATTTATTTATATTAAGTAAATAGTTACTTAAATGAAAGAAATATTTATTTAAATCTAATGAATATTTTACTTAAACCAAATAAACGGTGGCCGTTAAATAAATTATTTTTCTGGGTGTGGGAGGGGCTTACGTCATTGACCAAAAAAAATTATTGTTACCTTGTTTGGGAGGAGGGAGCGCGCAATGAAGTTCGTTCAATTGGGCGATTGTGAAATGGGAAGAGTAAATTTTTAGAAAGGACCTGAGGCTTTGGGAAATTCAATTGCAGGGCTCTCTGATGGTAATTGGGAAATCCGGATGCAAATTAGTTCATTCGTTTCGCACATTTTTTGCGGCGTAAGCAGAATAAAAAAAACACTTGCCAATTTGCAAGAAAATTCCGTAGACTGCGGTGAATGGACGAAGTTATGATTCATCCTTTGGGCGGGCTTGCGTCATTGCCAAAAAAGATTGTTACCTTGTTTGGAAGCGCGCAATGGAGCTCGCTCAATTGGGCGAAAGAGGAACTTGAAAACAATGGCGGAGGTTTTAATTCAATATCTCGAAATTTTTTGAAAAAAGTGCCGTTTCGAAAAATTTAACATAGGATTCCCTATGCTGAAAAAATGGTCCATTCCCAATTACATGTATTTTGTGCGGAAATAGGCCACTCGAAGCCAATGGAGGTGGTAAAAATTCGATATCTCGAAAAAAAATATTTGGTCATTTTGAAAGTGGAAAAATGAGAAGGGGAAGAGAAGCACATTTTTAATAAGGACCGGAGGCTTTGGGAAGTTCAGCAGAAAAACATTGTGAAGCGAATTCACCAATTTTCATCCGGAATTCCCAATCAGTCTCAGAGAGCTCTGAAGGTAACTGGAAATTCCGGACGAACATTAGTTTATTCGTTTTACACACATTTTTTATGCTGGATAAGCAACGTAATAAAAACTTGCCAATTTGCAAGAAAATTTCAATTCAAGAAAACTCCACAGGCTATGGCAGATGGACGGACTTTATGATTCATCCTCAGGACGGGTGTTTCTCATTGATAGAAAAAATTGTGAACTTGTTTGATACGAGGAAGCGAGCAACGGGGTTCGCTCAATTGGGCGAAAGACGAACGAGAATTAAAGCACATTTTTTTAAAAGTAATTGCAAATTCGGGACGACCATTATTTCATTCCTTTGACAAATTTGTTTTGCTGGATAAGCTGCGTAACAAAAACTTGCAAATTTGCAAAAACATTCCGCAGAGCACGGCTGATGGACGGGCTTATCGTTCATCAGGGCGACGGGCTTTTGTCATTGACAAGAAAAAATGTTAAACTTGTTCGGAATGAGGGATCGCGCAAGATCGCTCAGCTGCATGATTAATGCGAACGAACTTCAGTAACTTCGCTCGGAAGCTCACAATATGCACGGCGTACAGGCACTTTGTACGCGATCGTCGTCGTCAACAGATGTGCGTTTGAAGCGTGCGCGCTTGCGAACAATTCGTCCGGGCAGTTTGGTACGCGGAGGTCTGCGAAACTTTTACACGGTAAACGATGGCTCGTTTATGGAACAGGCGCAAGATCGCCGGCTGGCACCTGTTGTCGAGAGGACTGATAGAAGACATAGAAGGGTGAACGATGACCAAGAGTAACGAGGAAACGTGACGCTATGCGTCAACTGTTATTCTTGCCGTGGCGAGGATGTTACAAGCGCGTCTTTAAGATCAACACAACAATTATTTTACTCCCAACCCATTATTTTCCATTTAAATCCCAAAAAACAATTTTTCCTGCATAAAATCGAGATTTTCAATGGCTCACTGTAGTTTAGGCACAAAAAGGCTAGCGGATTCGTGTTCAGCGGGAAAAAATACGTCGAAATACATGGCAGTTCATTTTTTTAAAAGAAAAAAAAAATTCGTCAAAAAATTCCAAGGGTACCCCTTTAGAGTCATTTTTTTGCGTTTTTCAACGTCCTCAAACGGCACGATAAAACGCCTCCGAAACTTCGGGCAGGACCCAATCTTATGTATTTTTTTCCGTACAACACGATAGGCAGGCTCAGAATTTCCCTAGCTCCATTGGGAGCCGAGATATCGATCTTTGAAAATCACGAAAATCGACGTTTTTCCAAAAGTGGCTCAAAAAGTGGAAAATCGTTCTTTAATCGATTTTTTTTGTCTTAATGCTATATGCCACGTATTTTTTCCCGCTGATCACGAATGCAACAATTATTTCACTCCTAAACCAATATTTTTCATTTAAATCCGAAAAATACGATTTTTCGTGCATAAAATCGAGATTTTCAATGGCGCACTATAAGCTTTTTTAAAATTTTTTGTAAAAATAAAAGTACCTTCAGTACTTGAGTTGCGAAATGAAAGCAACTGTAATTATCCCTTCGATTATCGAAGCGGGACTCGAACTCAGGTAACCGAAGGTACAGTAGGCTAAAGTGGTGAATATGGACCACCTTGATAGGCACCGAAGTGAACAATATACGGGCCGGGCCATTTTCACCGCTTTTACCCTACGCACAGAAACCTTCAAATAGTAAAGCTGTTCCAAGCCTCACAGTGCCTAATCTGGAGACACTGATGCACACAAAAGGACGTATTGTCCCAATGAGTAATCCCCGGATGAGTGTTACAAAGCAGGCATTTCCGGACGGAAAACAATCAGAAGCCTTACGACATAATTCCAGAATAGGTATGCGTAGATAAAAATAGATACAGTCTTAAGCGATGAGCAATATTTGAGCAGGAATGCTTAGGGTAAAAGGGGTGAATATGGCCCACCCGGATGAGCACATTTTCTTTCAACTCGTTTATTTTCCGCACATATTTAATACAGAATAAGAGTAAAACGAGGCAGAAACCCGGGTCGGTTTTGGGCAGTTAGAAAAAAAATCGACATGACCAGTTTGCGGAACTTGTCGATTGACGCACGTAAATCAATGATAGATGGACCAGTTTTACCTCAGATAAGAATACGTCACTGCCTTAACGATGAGCAATATTTGAGCTAGGCTTACCGGATGGTAAATCAACTTTGTACGGTGATGCGTAGATAAAAATAATGTATTGCCTTAACGATGAGTAATGTTTGATCAAGTCTTACCAGGTAGGCCTTTTCGGCAGCCTCGTTGTTGTCGATTCTCATGACAGGGTAACTGAACTCGGCACACGGAGCAATTTAAAGATCCCCGGTTGTAACCTTCCGCCGCGCTGAGTTAGCGTTTTTTTGTCTTCGTTCTCACTGCCACACCGCTGAACCATTCATGACAATCCTCGCTTCGTCATTGTCTTTTTTTTTGCTTCTCCCACTTTCTGCTCTCCGCTCAATTTATCACGTTGCCGGATACGCCATTCGACTCTGAATTTTTTTAAATGAAGTGTGATGAATACGAGCTCGTCGGAGTTTACCTAAGTAGCGTCGAGAGGGGAGCTCTCTTTACGGCCCGGCGTGAATCATTCCCTTATCGCGATCTCTGCGTTCTTGGAGATTATATGCAAAACCGGAAAGGAATTCTCCCCGACGATACCCGAGTGGAAATTAAAAAAAATAACTCGAGGCACTTTTAAGTTTCGACTACACGGTAAAAAGTAATTTCGTAAAATCGGATCACGAAGTTCCGTACAAATAATTTTATTAAGGAGGGAGTCTCGCTGCGCGCTGTGTATACTAAAGGTACTGAGAAGATTAATTTTGCATAATAATAATTGCAAAATGTTATTAACAAATTCATAAAAAAATTAATTGGTTAACAAATTACCCCGCAACAAACCTTTTTTTTAATGAAAATGATTCGTTTATTTTTCTGAATACGTATGAATTTTTTCAGATTTTTAAGTAATCGTTGATAAGGAACCGGATAACAAACAAAAAATTTGGACAATAAGTTGTAAAAAGTACAAACTTTTTACAACTGTGTAAAGTCGGAAATTCTGTTTCTCTTATTTTTATATACATATATATATGTTAGATAAATACGCATGCTCGTCTACTTTGTGCTCCGTTTCACGCGAGCTCAGCGCATCGGCGGCGAGTGCTGCTAGACACGCAAAGAAAGTTGCGTTCCTCGCCGGGTTAACTCATACGATAAATATTTTAACCTTTTTCTTAAATTTCAATCTTTCGGCGAATATCAAAGGAGCTGATAAGGATCCAGCGATAAATGTAGGTGTTTTGTGACTGCAATAATAATGCCCTTTTTTATTACTCCGAGTGATGAAAAAAAATAATAATAATAATTTTTAAAAAACATTTTATCGCGTGAACTTAGTTTCTCGGGAGTTTACACGACGAACAAGGGAATGTGTAAACGAGAGGACTGCGCGGACCGAGAGAAGGAACAGAGGGCATACATTGTGCTTTGTGGAGTCTCCCTCGGTCCCCCCTTTGGAATTCCACGAGTGCGTGAGCTCGCGGCCGTGTCTGGTGTGCGGGCACCAAGAACGAGAAAAGGGATAGAAAATCGAGATAAGTAACGACGACCGGTCGGAGCCGCGCGCCGGAGAGTCCTTATCACCAGACACGAGACTCGAGGCGAGAAAGATCTACGAAAAAAAAAAAAAAAATGTATCTCCTCGCGTTTAACTTTATTGTTCGGTGTTACCGCTCTCGATTGCGTTGCGTCCTATTTCTGTACTTCCTATACGAACTCACCGAGCACGCGACGTACCCGGGGCGACTTGCAACGCTGTGCTGTAAGAGCGCGGAGAACGGACCGCGAGGCGCTGGATCTGCGTTCCGTCGTCAACGAGAACGACGACCACGG
Source organism: Ichneumoninae sp. A BG-2022a (assembly GCA_030522665.1). Classification (NCBI taxonomy): domain Eukaryota; kingdom Metazoa; phylum Arthropoda; class Insecta; order Hymenoptera; family Ichneumonidae; species Ichneumoninae sp. A BG-2022a. The sequence goes on along the minus strand of JAPYZC010000779.1, from coordinate 10,375 downwards.
GGAGGGCTCAATTTATTTAACCTCTGCAGCTCAATTACAGTTTCGCGTTCTCGGCTAACGAGAAATAGCAAACACGCATGGAAGGACTCCATTCGACACACAAATTTTTGAGGAACGGAGAAGAAATGGATAGCGGGAAAAATTGAAATGGGAAGAATTGAAACTGAAAAAACGGAAGTGGCAAAAATTGAAAGGGAAAAGATTGAAAAGCAAAAAATGGAAAGGGAAAAAATTGGAATGCAAAAAATTGAAATGGAAAAATGTTGTAACTAATGTCTTGTATAAGAAAAGCAGAAAATTGGTAATTCGTTATTGCTAGCCTCGGAATGTGTCCCAGCGACTTATAAAAATTATTGACTATAAATTCTTCACTAATTTTTTGTTTTGTTTTAAATAACAACAAATTTCATATCTAATACCTCGTTGAAAAGAAATTGATAATTCGCATAGGGAAGAGAACGACAACCTCGAGAAGGGCTTAATTTATTTAACCTCTACAGCTCAGTTGCATTTTCGCGTTCTCCATCAACGAGAAATACCAAACGCGAATGGACTCCATTAGACATACAAATTTTTAAAGAAATGAAAAGAAAAAAATTGAAAAACAACATTTTTTGAAATTTTTTAGTTTCGAAGAAAGAAAAATGGGTAATTCGTTATTAGGTCCGAAGTGTGTCCCAGCTCTTTATAAAATCTTAATAACTATAAATTTAGAATTTTCTTTGAAATCTTCAAAATGGTAAAGATTTCATATATGATATCTCGTAGAAAAAAATGGATAATTCATCATTGCAGCCCTCGAACTGAGCCTGAACTGTTCACGAAAACAATTAACTATAAATCCATCAAGAAAAAAGATCTAAAAAAAAATCACAATTCGCTATTGCAAGCTTCGAACTGGCCCCGAGCAGCTCATAGAAACAATTACCTATAAACTCATCCGATTCAACGTGTCATTCCACCCCGTCCGCGCTGAGCGAGCGATACTCGGAAGGAGAATGACCGAGCTTCGTGAGAATGCATTTAAAATTAATGAGAATCGTCGGTAGTCGTTCGGACCGGAAGTGCCTCGCCGTCCCGTGAATTGATCGAAGCCCGCGATCGGCTCTTCGCCCCTCCACGTCCAAGCGCGCCCGTGGAATCTTCGATTGTCTTGCCGGCCGAGAATGTTACTCGATCGCCTTTATTTTTTTCAATTTAATTATTTTTTAAATTTTATGGTCGATCCCGCTGATCGAGCCGGATATGCGCGCGGCCTCGGCTGAGGGCGTTCGGGAAGCGCGTGGCGCTAAACGAAGTCGAACGCGAAGCCTTACGCGAGCATGACGTGTAAGTCGGCCCTGTGCGCTAGAAAATACGCTACACGGACGCTACAAAGCCACGGAGCGTGTACACACCGTAGGGAAGAGCAGGGCAAAATGGAACAGTCGGGCAAAACGGGACGGACGATCGGGATGCATCGATGGGGCAAAATAGGACGTCCTAAAAGTATTAAAAAATTGCGTTTTTAAAAACACAATTTTCCAAAATGGGACGCTCTAAAATTGTTGAGAAATTACCTTTTTAACAAGGTAATTTTCGAAAATGGGACGTTCTAAGATTATTGGAAAATTGCTTTTAAAAAATTTATTTTTTCAAAATGGGAAGTCCAAAAATAATTGGAAAACTGTCTTTTTAATAACGTAATTTTCGAAAATGGGACATCCTAAAATTATTGGAAAATTGCATTTTTTGTAAACGTAATTTTTCAATAATTTTAGGAGCTCCCATTTTGCCCCATCGATGCATGGCGATTGTCGGTCCCGTTTTGCCCCGCTCCCCCCTACACACTCGCGTTAATCCGTGAAGTAAGCTACGACGCTCGACGCGACTTCCGAGAGGCGACGAGCGCATAGGAAAGAGCCAGGTGTATCGTGTTTCCAGCAATGTTCTAATTTCCGAGGGACTTTCGACGGAGGCGCAAGAATGCGTTACCGGAGGGCGGGTGGGCGGTAATAACATTAGAGTAACCGATTGAGCTTGTCCCTCTCCATCCCCCTTCGTTTACCTCGCATCTATCAATCACTGGTCCCAGTAAACTCGCTCGATGCACTTCGATCCATAAAAAGAAATATATTAATTTCTTTGCCTAAAATCACTCCCTCACTCGATATAATCCAAGGTCGAAGACGGTCCAAAGAAAATTCGGCCTCTCTTCGGCGATAAGATATTAATTTTTTCAACTTTATTTTTATTATTTTCAACTCGATTTTTATTATTTCAAACTCGATTTTTATTATTTGGAACGTAACTATTATTTTTGTCAACTTTATTTTTATTTTTGTTTGTAAGAGATTAATTTTTTTTTTAAGTGAAAATAAAGATGACTGAATTATTTTGAGAATCACGTGGCAGGACGAGGAGTAAGAGCGCGGAGAAACGCGACTGCTCGCCTCGGCGGTTCGTGACCGACTGACTGAAGTCTGCGGAGGGCAGCCATGCGTTTAACGAACGGCCAAAGCCGGTAACGGGGGAACGTTGGGTCTGTCTCTTCTGTCCCGCGTTGTATAGGAGAAGTCGAGAGCAGGAGGACTGGAGAGGTGCTCTCGCACACGGACGGTGCGCGCACAGACGGACGGACAGACACGACACGGACGAGATATTATGCACTTGCATTCAATTTTCCCGTCGATATAATTCATGGTAATTTAATCGGCCGTCCGCGTGGGCGCAACATTGAGAGCCGAGCTGTTTCGGCGTCGTGGAAAAACGCAGTTTTAATCTATTGGTTCACGATAAACTTGTGTATTGAGACGTTTGCATCGCGGAGAGTCGTTAAACCCGCGCGGAACACGCGGCAAGAAAATCCTCGTCCGGATAACGGAACGCTTTTTTAGTCCTGATATTCCCGCGGTCCTCGAGGAATTTTACACGTGGCTGGCATCTGTCGCCGGGCATCTCGAGGACTTCTTCGTTCGTTCGACAGGCATTTTTTTATTTATTTTTTTAGGCACGAAGACTTTTCGAATCGGGAACGACGAATTTTTTTTTAACGTCTCGTCCAATTTTGACGAATACCGGATGCATCATTTTTTTACTATCGTAAATTGTCATAATAATAATAATTATTAACCCTTCGTGGAATTTAAGCTATGAAGCATTCGAAACCGCAGCCCGGAGCCGGGGGCGTCACGGGGTAAGTGCATAAATTGATTGATTGATCAATTGATTGATGGATTTTATTCATGCCCTAGTGTCCTATGGGTCAATATAACAAATAAAAGATAGACAAGCGCATAAAACTAATAAACAGGGGTAGAAGTTCAGAATTTAATATACATTCGCATCCAAGAAGTGATTGAGTATAACAGCTGAACAAGTGGGGATAAATTGCATGTAATGAGTCCTAATGTGAAATAAAATTGATCTAAAATAAGAATATAAAGCATAGATAAATAAATATCATATAATAATATGATTATGATTATGATTATGATTATGATTATGATTATGATTATGATTATGATTATGATTATGATTATGATTATGATTATGATTTATTATTATTATTATTAATATTTTATTATTATTATTATCCCTTCGTGGAGTTGAGGCTATTTGGGGCATTCGAAATCGGAGCCCGAGCCGTAGAGGCACTAACGGGGTGAAGCGCATAGATGGGCGAGTCTCCAAGTGGCGAGTCCAGGTTTCTCAGTGCGTTCGCGAGATCTCTCTCCCTCTCTGTCTCTCGAGCGTCCCAACTGTTTCGTCGTCGGGCCAACGCGAGTTTTGACCACGACAGTGCGTGTACACACGCGCGTTTTCGCAACGAGATAAATGCCGCACGCGGAAAGTTCAGGGACGATTAATCGGTCGCATCCCTCGGGTCTTCGCACGCTCGTAAATCACTCTCGTCGTGCGCGTCAACGTCTCGAGGGAACACATCGCGGTGGCGCGCGTGGGTGAGATTTTTCGCTGGTCCGTGTCCGAGTTTAATGTTCCACCGGTACCGTTGCCGGTAAATAAAACCGAAGTTGCGACCGCGAATTTCGTCCCGTGAGAATGCGCGGGACGGTAAAATAAATCGTTACTTTTATCGTCGCACCGGGAGAACGAGCGATTATTAATTCAGGCTCTCCGCCGGTAAGGAAGATGCGACATTACGGCTGGACTTTGCGCAGCAGCCCGGAGAGAAAACTCCCGGAACGGGGGACGCAGAGGACCCGAGGACCCCGCGGATCGGACGCCATAACTCACTTCCGGTTCGCGCTCGGGAAGAGGGTGCCCACGTTCCTTCCGGTCCCTCGTTAATAAGCACGAGCGGGCGCATGCGGGCAAGTCGCGAGACCTTCGTCGGTCCGTGCATCAGCGACACGTCAAATGGGCAATCGTTAAAAATGATGCTGTGCACATTTGTGGAATAAATCTTTGTAAACTTTTAATCGACTTTCCGCTTAATTGGATTTAAGGGAAGGCAGAGCATTGGATTTAAGGTAAGACAGAGCATTGGATTTAAGGTAAAACAGAGCATTGTATTTAAGTTAAAACAGAGTATTGTATTTAAGTTAAAACAGAGTATTGTATTTAAGTTAAAACAGAGCATTGTATTTAAGGTAAGACAGCTAAAATTTTAATCCATTATTCGCCGAAACGATACTATAAATGAAAAACGAATTCCCTCCGGTCCCTCGTTAATAAGTACGAGCGGGCGCATGCGGGCAAGTCGCGAGACCTTTGTCGTTCCCTGGACCAACGAAACGTCAACGAAAATCAAATTTGAAAAATACGATTTGTAGGGAAATAATAAGTTAACGAAATTATGCTCCATTTTGCCAAATTTAAAAAAAGATCATAGTTCAGACGTTAGATAAGGATTCAATGTCGTCATTAAAAAAATCCTGCATTATTTAATAACATCAACAAAAATATTCACTCAGCCTCATGGCAATAAACACAAAAATGTTTTTTTTTAAGAAATTCTTGATAATACACACGGAAATGCCTTAAAAAATATAAATGCCTTGAAAATATACCGTACGATTTTAGGGGTAAAATGACCAGTCTACCGAGGTTTAATTGCACAATGCAAGCCGTCAAGTTTCGTTTCAACACGGCAGACGAGAATTGAATTTTTTTTTTCCCCCGTAAATTTATGATCTCGTGTTCCAGGTAGAGGGCACGGGACTATCTGGAATCGATATCGCGAATTGCAAATGGGCTACACGACTCTCCCTCCCCCGACGAGCCAGTGGTCTCTGCGCGTACACGCGATAATCTATACGCTTCTTGCTCGTCGTGCTGTTTTCTTTTCGTCTCTTCTTTATCATCGATTCGGACATCGTCCACCTCTCGTTCACCGCTGGTCTCCGTATCGCTCGCGCCTACCGTTCGCTATCGCACGCGCGCGGGTGGACGGGTCGATGAATAAATGCAAAAGGGGAGTGATGGAAATTCTATTCCCATCTTCGACTACGGCGCGGAGCTTCGGAAACCTCCGAGACGTCGAGAGCACTGTACTACGAGCGTACCGTTGCACATCCTATTGTAGAAAATGCACCGGGATGCATGCGACATAGGGCAGAGCGGGGCAAAACGGAACGGACAATCGGGATGCATCGATGGGGCAAAATAGACCGTCCTACAATTATTGGAAAATTGCGTATTTAAAAATGTTTCTAAAAAGACAATTTTCCCATAATTTTAGAACGTCCCATTTTGCCCCACCGATGCATCCCGATTGTCCGTTCCGTTTTGCCCCGCTCTGCCCCACGTCGCATACATCCCGGTGTATTTTCCACAATTTTCCAATAATTTTAGGGCGGTCCATTTTGCCCCATCGATGCATCCCGTTTTGCCCCACTGTCCCATTTTGCCCCGCTCTTCAATACGTACGAGTCGTGGCAGAGTTGAGCCGAGGCGAGATCGCCGTCATAAATCCGAGAAACGACGCCTCAGCCTCACCCTCTCTTCGGTCGTACCTTTGTCCCTTGTGCTTTCCTTTTGTCGATCTGTTTTATTTTTTGTATTTATTTTTTTTTGGTTACGAATGCAGGCTGTCGCAAGTCTCTGGGATATCTCACTGCCGCTGCTGGTACTGCTATGCGGGTTTCAGAGAGTTCTCACAGGCCTGTCAATGCCGCAAGGCGGGTTCAACGATTTTTCGGTGAGCTCGTGATTCGGAGATCGGAAATCGTGTCGCGATTGCCGATCGAGCGGTGATCAATGTGAATCGGTGTTGGCTACACACACAGAAAAGCAGGAATACCTGACTGGTGCCGAGACAAATTGATATTTCATTTTGAATAAACATTTTTCTGATTAATATTTATTTGCGGGAACGTGTCAAATAAATCATTTATCCGGGCGCAGAGAATATGATTAAAATTTATATTTAAAAAATGAATCAATCTCGAGCGAGTCCCAAGACGTTGAAAATCGACGAGATTAGATGACGCAACTCATTCAAGATCAATATATAACATTCTTATTAGATATTTACTAAATAAATATTTGCGAGTAAGCCGTCAAATAAATCATTTTTTTGGTGAAAAAAATACAATAAAAATTGACATTGAAAAAAATTGAATAATCTCGATCAAGTTCCAGGACGTTAAATATAGACTAAGTTCGATGGCGCAACGCATTCACGATCGACTGCTCCCGATAACGACCATTTTTTATTTAATTATTTATTTTGTTTTTTTTTTACTTTTCTCGCAGGATTTCCGTTCGGCTTATAGTGAAAAAAGCGCGTGGATTAGAATCGTTCGAGTTTTCGCACACGGATCAGGAATAAAGAGCCGTGCGTTAAATCCTACAACTGAATATACATGTGTAATATAGAGCTCGTGGTTGCGCACATATTATAATTCGAATCGAGCCCACCGATGATTTACGAGCCACAGAGGGAACGGGCTTGTTCACGCTCCGATGTCTCTCGACACGCTGAAACATACAGCTCTTGTCTCGGTAATTACGCTTATGATTTACGTCGTAGTTTTGCATACGAATTCCAGCGACGGTGGCTCAGAGGCGTCCCCGTTCTCTCACACCACCTCGGCGCGAGCAGCGAGACGATTCCACGGTTCGATGCGCGCCCGGTAAGGCCCACTTTACCGGTGAGATCGCGCTTATTGAGCTCTATTAAAAATTCTCCAGCTTCACATATTCAGAGTTACAAATTGTCGCGCAGTTTTATAACATGCTTAAAAATCTAAAAAAATGTAATCCACAAACCGGTATATTGAATTTTATGTGTAAAATTGAGGTAGAATGAATCGATCGGTATAGCAGAACGCTACTATTTAAACTCCATTCAATACACCAGCAATAACTTTAATTCGCAATTATATATTAAAAATTTATTGAATTGTGTACGAAATTCCGTACGGACATTTTAACCGTGTAACGATGTGCTTTTTCGTCGGATTTTATGTTCATAAAAATCTTAAATTTTTTAATCCACGAACCGATATATAAAATGTTATGTGTAAAACTGAGGTAAAATTAATCGATCGGTATAGCAGAAATCTATTTTTGGAACTCGATTCGATACACAGCATTAATTTTAACTCGAAATTATATATTAAATTTAATTTATCGGTGCGGATAAAATTCCACACCGAAATTTCAAGCGTGTAACACAATATGTTGTTTCATCATATTTGATGTTTATAAACAAAATGTTAATAAAAATTGTTGATCGACGGAAACAACGATTATAGGAGAAATGGTCCAATGGACCGCCAGACGGCGAAGCAATAAAGCAATAAATTTAAAAAATAGTAGTTCCAGCTCCGAGAGCCAGAGGAAGAGAATCCCGGTCCGTTCCCAGCCAGAAACAAAAACCGGACCGCAAAATTCGTGTTTCCGCGACGACGGGTCGTGCGAGTTTGAGCCCGTCCGAAGGAGCGCGTTCTCCGCTCGTGAGTAATGCCCGAGGAATGTCTTTGTCGCGGCTTCATCTTTTTATTTTATTTTTTTCACAACACCGTGCGTAGGATAAAGGAGTCTGAGCGTGGCGAGCAAGGACTGGAGAGAGGGAAAAGGAGAGGAAGGAAAAAAATTCGGAAAAAAAGATAAGAAACCCGCCACGTCGGGGAGGAGGCAGGGAAGAACTTTTAAAGGGAACGATGTTGCTGCCTCCGGTCACGCTGTTTTGTAATTCGATATTATATCCTGCAGGCGGGCAGAGGCCGGAGAGCAATTACGAACAACTCGCTCTCTCCCTCCGTCTCTCGCAAAGGCCCACATATTATGCGCGCGTATGTCCCTAACTCGACTCTCCTGCTGTCCCGCACGAAGCCGAGGGACGAAGTTCGGGCGACGAACACGTGTGTACACACGACCGTGCCGATTTATACGCTCGAACGAACGAATTAGTGACCGACGGTGGCGGAAAAAAGAAATCCTCAAAAGAAATCGGAATACATTATCGAAGGTCTAACGAACAAGGGACCTGAAATTATTATTTGTTTTTTTTTTTCGTAAATCATTTTCGACCGGATAGACGAAGAATGGAAAAATCGAAAGGGAACTCATGGAAGCACGTCGCCTTCCAATTTTATTTTAAAGTGTTTTCATGAAATTTGTTATTATTATTATTATTATTATTATTATCATCAAATAAAAATATTAATTTGATTCTTGACTGTTAATTGTAAATATCGGTATGGGAGCGAATTAAATGTAAAAATAAGAGATCTTTCTTAACATCTAATGAAAAGAAATCGGAATACATTATGAAAAATCTAATGACAAGGGACCCAGAATAAGGGTTTTTTTATTTTAGTAAACCATTTCCACCCGAATAGACGCGGAATGGAAAAACTGAAAATTACACATCCCTTCCAATTGTAGATGAAAGCGTCTTGATTAAACTTATCATCATCATTATCATCATCATCATCATCATCAAACGAAAATATAAATTCGATTCCGGTCTTAATAGACATGCGGATAGTTATAATTAATACTATAACTATCCGCATGGGACGGAATTGAATATAAAAATAAGAGAGATCTTTCTCAATATCTAATGATTTTAGTACCGGAGACCCGTCTTCCTTAACCCTCTCCCATAAAAATAATTAATTAGTCATTAAATAACCGAGATTATTATTTTTTTTTTAAACCTTCCCTCCCATCTTACATTCATTCATCGAATCGAAAAAATTCATTAGTAACATCGGCATTGATATGCTGCTACTCGCTGCGAGTTCACAAGAGATTTCCAAACCCAACATCCCCGACGTGTCGCTATTCGGTACCGCAAACAGAATGATCGGCAAGTAGCAGAAAACGCCGCGGACAACGACGACGGCAGCTGAATGTTAAAGTTCCCGAGGAACGCTGCCCGTAGAGAGAGATACTCCGAAAGAGGCCGAACCGACCCCGCCTCGTTAATATACTCCCTAATTATCATTTTAAATGGAATTCGATACGCGGAACTTTTTTCGTTTTATTTATTTTTATTTTTTTATCTACCTCTTCGGTATCTCTGTTGTCCGCAGCTACACGGATGTGTAATTAACGCATCGATATATATATATATATATTTCTTTTTTTTGGTCCATTAGCTCGAGCCTCAGGCGCAGGTCGCGACTTTCGGCCGATCGAATTAACACGGAAAACAAAAGCCCATCGAATTGAATGAAGACAACATCGGTGGCAATTCCTCGGGTATTTACGGACCGATCTTTGTTTCAAACAGACCGTCGTCCGGACTTCTCGATAATCTATAACGAGAACCGGAAGTGCACTCGTCCCGGGGTCTCCGCGGCAGCCCGCGCACGGTCTCCGATGCACTGGCTGCGAGAGAGTCGAAGCTTCGACTCCCGTTTTCTCGCTCGAGCCACTTGGAAGTCTGAAAATAAACTTCGAGGGCGAGATAGCGGCTTCCAGTTCCAGCGGGGTCCCGAACCCGCAGAGTGCATCTCGTTCGTAATTAAATTACAAATTTATGCACCTCGGATGCCACCCGGCTTGAACTTTGATCGCGAGTCTATTGGGCTGTTTGTATACGGCGCGATTTACAGCGATGCGGCGGCATCTTTGAAGACATTGAAAACGGAGCTACTTCCGGTGATCTTCGAGGAAATATTTTCCCGAGCAATGGTTCAACAATGGTCGAACGGCTGCTTCCCGATCCGCGCTTCGGTCGGCCCAATTCATTCGGCTGTTCGTATCTGGTGCGGTTTTTGTGGTGTGGCGGGAATTTTGAAAAATTACTTCCGCTACTTCCGGTGATCTTTGAGGATAGTTTATCGGGAGCGACAATGGCACGTAGATCGCCAATCTATTCGGTTGTTTGGATCCGGTGCGATTTATAGCGATGTAGCGGGAGATTTGAAAATACCGAAAATGGAGCTACTTCCGGTGATCTTCGAGGATAGAT
>JAPYZC010000778.1:0-59791 GCA_030522665.1 Ichneumoninae sp. A BG-2022a | reverse complement strand
AAGTGAGCAACATTATAAACATCACCTTATGAGTTATGAGGTGATGTTTATAATGTTACTCACTTCATATCCGCTTGTTACATTTGACCCGCGTTACTTTTGTCCTCGGTCTCTCCTACCCATCCGGCGAGTAACTGATGCTAAGTTGCATTTTACTTACACAAAAAAAAAAAAAAAAAATTGTAAATGTAATGCATAGAACTGAAAGTTTTTATGCCAAAATGGTACATTGCATTTAATGTACAATTGTGATAAAAAAATTAATATACTTTTTCAATGAAATTAAAGTAAATTATTAAAATTACAGTACTTTAATAATAAAATAAAAATAACTTATTAAAAACAAAGAATTTCCCATGTTTTTAAAACATTGAACATTAATTTTCCATCATAATTGTACATGAAATTTCATATCCCAGTTTTGCATAAAAACTTCCAGTTCGCTACATGAAGTTTCATACAAATTTTTTTTTACACTCTATCCATTTTTCGCAAGACTCTTTTTATTTTTGTCGTAACCTTTGACAGATTCCGCACATGACCGTGCGCAGGGTACGAGAATGCGTGAGAAAGAGTTTCATGGGCAGTGCGCGATAGCGCCGAGGGTTTCGGAAAACTATGGACGAACGGGATGAGGATGAGAAAACGACCATGTATATAAAGCGAGAGAGAACGCGGAGGTTTAAAGCAACCTGGATGAGGATGAGTATAAATATACCGGGATGCAGGAGAGCGTAGAGAAATGTGGACCGGGATAGTCGTGTCCTTAATTGACAGGCCTTGGTCCGGCTCGCGTTGGCTCGGGAGACTCTCTCTCGAGGAGAGTCGCGCGCGAGCGCGTACGGCCTTTGGGACCGTGTGTGCTGGCAGGACCTCGTTAGCGAGACTCTCGCGGCTCTCGCTGTGCCTTCTCGCTCTCTCGCGTTCGCCGGCTCTCGAGACGCCAGTCAGAATGCCATCTACAGCCGGCAGGTATATATGTATATATGTATATATATACATATGTACATACATACACACTATATACAAGCCGGGAGAGTCAGCGAACGATCGGTGGAACGGGAGAGGGACACATACGCTCCTCCTTTGCGAAGGCGAGGCAGAGGGAAAGAGAAAAAGACAGACAGGCCGGGCGAGGAGAGACGTCTTTAAATTAGTCCGGACACATTATCGTCGATAACGCGCGCACCCTTGGCTACCATCCTCGTGCCGCCCGACGCGGCACCGCGCGATACTCTGACTCGAATCGCGACGAGGGAAAGAATACTGCGGGGCTGAAAACACTAAGCACGGTCGTTGGCCGACCTGGTTGAAGGGAACATCCAGTCACCGGCATTATTTACATTTTTTTTTTGCTACACTCTCAGAAAGATAATTTGTTTGAATTAAATAAATATTAATTTGAATTAAATAAGTATTTATTTGAATTAAATAAATATTTATTTGAATTAAATAAATATTTATTTGAATTAAATAAAATTTTATTTGCGGGTCACCCTTCAAATGAATTATGTTTCTGGGTGCATTGGTTTCCGCCGATAATCGAATTCGTGTGAAGAAAGGGAGACCGGGGCTGCTTGAGACGGCGGACCTTCGAACATTGTACGGTGGGGTTATGAAATAGATCAGGTCTGGCATGGCGCGGATTTTTTTGGGGATAGACGAAGAGGATTCGATGCTAAACATCGAACATACAAATTTGAAGGTTAAAAAAGAAAGAAATAAGATTCGTTCGAGTATATTTTTTTATGTCTAAAATTGATTTAAATACTAACACTGAGAAAAAAATTACATAGTAAAAGCAACTATATCGATTATGGAACATTGTTGGGGTAAATACTGAATTCATTTTCGATTTATTTATTTATCAATGTACCCGGAGGACATTGTGTTTTCCAGTCACGAGTGATATACTCGTGACTGGAAAACACAATTTGAGAAAAAGAAAAAAAAATGTCCTGTCCACAAACATAAATGGCCTTTAAAAAAATTTCTTTCCCGGGACAAAAAGCGTCGAAATTCTTGCCAATAAATATGGGGACCTGCCAATAACTGTAATTCGCCCCGCCATGTAAGTGCCAAGAGGATGCTATTACCGCTGTTTTCCCCCGGGATCTTACACATGTCTCCGATCTCTCGCACGAAATCCCGCTGGGCAGAACCTCTCGCAGGACACTCCTGTCCGCGAGTCTTCTCCGCCGTCCTCCGGAACGGTTTCTGCTCCGCTTCGAGCGCGTTTATCTTGGCCGTTCCCTCCGTCCGAGCCGTACGATCCGGCGATTCTCTCGCGAATTCGATTGTCTTCCGAGAAATTTGTTTGGCTCTCGCCCTGGAATCTTTATTCAATGCACCGGGTCCGAGTCCCACGTGGCCCACCCACGGTGAAAGAACTGTGCGCAGCCTCCGGGACCGACCGGGACGTAGTTAGTTCGTCGTAGAGATAAATGGGCGTAGATACACAGTTGTTGGAAAGTAAAGTTAAAAGTGATTGGCTTATTGGTCATGTAGGACACGCCGTTGCGAGAGCCTCGTTGAGACGGGATATTGTCAATGTCGTTCCGGGAAAATTAACGATAGTGATTTTATTTTTTATTTTTTTATTATTTTATCATCGAGGAAAAATTTGAAAGATTTTTCCCCGCGTTACATGGCTTGTCGTGTCACCGGTGAATGGTGATCATTAGTCAACCGCTCGGTTATAATAATGAAGAATCGAATTTCGAAGGAGCCCTCGCTCGGATGTCCCTTCGCTTGGGACGTTTATTGGAGATCGAATCCTCTCGCGGTTGATGGATCGACCGTGGTCGGGACCCTCTCGAACATCTCGAATAAATGAACCCGCGTGCGAAGAACTCTCGGGACGTACACGTCAACCCCCTCGGCCGTTCGCTCTCTCGGTCTCTTATCGGGGAATGAGAAAGGTACGACTCGCGACCGGACGGTGAGGGGAGATAAGTATTGGCCACCACCACCGGCGCATGCACAACTCGACGTTCGTTGCCGTTGTCGAGCCTGCATGTATATCCATTCACGTATTTACGTGCTGGAATGCGCTAAGTACTCGGCCAGGACGGGGATCGCATAGCACACTCGTTCTTGCGATCATCGCTCATTCTCTCTATCCCGGCTAATTAAACGCGGGCCCGTGGTTCACCGAACGCATCAACACCTGTGCCTCGCTACGCCAGTTTGGCAATCCGAACTGACGACCCAGTGAATTATCGTCCGGGGTACTCGTGCTCCGGGGATCGTCGAGCAACCGACACGATACACGGAGACCGAGATTTACTTACACTCAGGAAAATATTTTATTTTATGGGTAAACCGCAAATAAATATTTATTCAATGCAAATAAATGTATATTTAACGCGAATAAATATTTATTTAGATGCCTGAAGGACTTCGGTCGATGGCCAATTGGCAGCATGTATGTGATAAATCATAACACATAACAGACTTAAAAGTCTGTTATGTATCAAAAACTGTTCAATGTCATGCACTGTCAATAAATTCAGTACTACTTGTATTATTTAACAATTTACGGGATATTCGGGTAATATCAGCGATAGCAAAAATTACCATTAGCTGTAAAAAAAAATCCTATGAAATGCAATATACTAGTACTGAAAGTTTTTATGAATAAATCACTATATTAAATTTCACACACAATTATGATGAAAATTTAACGTCCAGTATATTTAAAATTTGAGAAATACTTTTAATAGTTACCTTCACTTTTACTATAAAAGTATATTAATTCCAATCATTTACTTTAATTTCCCTCTAAAGATCCATTAATTTTTCACGACACTTGTACACTAAATTTAACCTACCACTTTTTGCATAAAAACTTCGAGTCCGCTGCATTAATAAAAAATATAACTATTTTCTAGCAGAATGTGTTAAGTTTATAATAATACAATCGTTTGCCAGAATGTCGCTCTAGTCCCCATATATCTACAAGTTCCGTCGGTTAGTACTAGATTTATGGTAATTTCTATCAGATCCTTCACTCAGTGAATATTTAATTTAACTCTAACTGAAAATAAAATTGTAAGCAGTCAAATCTGAAAATCAACGGTAATGATACAAGTCACTCTCCATAAGCTTGGATGCTTCCAGCCCAATGGAATAGCCGCCGAATTTATTTTTTAATCGTAATTTCCGTCCTCTTTCCCGATATCCAATACAACATCGCTCGTAAGGTGAGATCGTGCTGTGGGTGTTCTATCGATTTTCGGACACGCGCGCCACGAACTTCGATATATTACAATTTGTCTGAGGGAAAGATTTTTTTATTTTTTTTATTATTTTTTTTAAGATCCTATATGGACCCCCCGTGGATTTCGTAGCGCCACAGCACGAGAAGGCCCTCGGAGCCTGGGAGCTCATTGTGTTGCGCTCCCATGCCAAGGTAGCCATATAATAGTAATATAATACTTTTTATTTTCTTCAACCTCTCGCGCTTTCTCCGTTTTTCCCCTCTCTCTCTCCTTCCTCTCTCGTTCCCGATAGAGCGGCGATATTTATGCTCGTGACGAGGCAAGTACAAGGTAGAGTGCGTATATAAAGAACGAAAATAAAAGAGCGGGGAGAGCGACTCCGCACAGCCACCCTCTATCCACGCGAGATTAACGGCGGCGTTGAACAGGTCGGGGTGCTCGTACCTTCGGCGATATTACATAAATTACTAAACCAAACCGCCGGTGAGATCCCGAGAGCCGGCTCCGAGCGAGCTATTTAGAAGTCATCAAGCCATTTTCACGTCGGGCGAGCACGTCGATGATTGCTTATTAACCCGATCGATTTATTAACATATCGACTCGACGACCGATCGGTTCGATCATCGAACCTCGATGAAGATAGACGAGGTCGATCGAAGGCACAAAGTCATCTTTCGCCCTTTTCTCGTCTTCACCTTCATAAAAAAAATAACAATTCTATGCAATAAAATACAAAAAATCTGCATATTAACCCTTTATAAGTTACGTCTCTATCCTCACTCTTAGGCGCTGCCTACACCGAGAAAAAAAATTGTTTGACGGCCACCGTTTATTTGGTTTAAGTAAAATATTGATTTGATTTAAATACATATCTATTTAAATTAAGTAAATACACTGTAAAAAAATTTGTAAAAAAATTTTGTTTGAAAATTAATGAACAGTATTGGAAGCTTTTTTACATAAACCGTTTCTGAAATTTCAAACACATGTGCGTTGCAATTTTACAGCAAAAGATTTGTAATTTTGATATCTGGTATTTTTATTTTACAAGCAAAGTACATTAATGTGTAATTAATATGAGTAATGTCAGCAAATTTCAAGTTCCAGTACATTAAATTTACATTTTATTTTTACAGTGTAGTTAAGTAAATGAAATAAATATTTATTTAAATCAAATAAATATTTTACTTAAACCAAATAAACGGTCGCTGTCAGATAAATAATTTTTCTGTGTGTAAGAGTGCTCGTTTCAGTACGGTTTCGGCTGGTGCGACTTATAAAGGGTTAATATAAAGGATTGTTTTCGCGTTCGAGGAATTTTCTTGGTATCGCGCAGACATTATCTACGATTTCGAAAGTAACTCCGGTGATAAGAAGAGATCGACGCTGATAGGCTGGATATCGAGCGGGCGTCGAAGGAATACCGGTCCATGGCATTCTTTCCACGAATTCACTGATGATCAACCGAACAGTGTCACGCTGTGACGAAGTATCATAAAACGGTAGCCGCGCCGCTCGCTGCCGAGCCTTCCACGCCACTTCGAATAAAAATTAATATTAACCGCAATTATCGTTCTCCCCCGTGTGCCGGTTAATTACGAGACAAGGTACGGGCCGGTGGGCTCGGAGAGCGCCGAGAAAGACAGCCAGGCGACGAGAACCGTCTCCGGGTCCAGCACGAATTCTTCGTCGCTACCTGCGCGCGCCTTCGCTCTCTCGCGTCCCGAGAAGTTTCCCTTCAAGCGCGTTTTACTGTAATAAAGTGGAAACTTTATTTTCTGGAGTCGGAACGGTGCGCGAAGGGCCAGCGTGCGCGCCTCGCCTCGCATTCTACCTGCTTTCGTATTCGTGTCGTGTTTTCTAGGGAAGAACAAAAAGAGGAGGGAAAAAAAACTGAGAAATAAAGAAACGAGCCAAAGAGAGGAACGTCAGAAAGATTTAGTTCGGGCACCCGCAGGACCTCAAGACGTTAACGCGCGCCAGCTTTGTCTCTTGCCTTCCCAACGAGCCACCCTTCGCTCTCCCCCGTTTCGACAGGATTTGTGAATTGTTCTGCACGACTGACCCTGACGCTTCTAATTATTGCCCCTTCGACGGGAAGTCGCATAACGAACCGAGCGACGGACATTCGTCCCAATATTCTCATTTCACTCCTGTGAGTTTCAAACGGACCAGCTTCCCTAGAGCATTTCTGTATCGTCGTCGTAATTCACTGGACGGGGAATAACTGATATTTTTTTTCGTATCGTCTAAATACTGTCTTGTTTTGTTTGATCATCGAAAACACTTTCTCGCTGTGAAAAGCAGTAAGATAAAAATAATGGCTCCGTATGAGGGAAAGTCCGCACTCGTCAACATTCGATCGCAACTAATGGGTTGATGAATTTGGCGTTTGGTTTTTATAAGTTTGGTTAGCTTAAATTTGGTTGTCCCAAGTTTGATCGCTCCAAGTTTGGCTGCCGTAAGTTTGATTGCTTCAAGTTTGGTTGCCACAAGTTTGGATTCTGCAAGTTTGGGTGCCTCTAGTTTGGGTGCCTCCCGTTTGGATGCCTCAAGTTTGATTGCTCTAAGTTTAGGTGCCTCCAGTTCGGCTGCCTCAAGTTTGGTTTCTGCAAGTTTGGGTGCCTCCAGTTAGGTTGCCTCAAGTTTGATTGCCCTAAGTTTGACCGCCTCAAGTTTGATTGCCCTAAGTTTGCTGAAGCAAATAATTGTTAAACATAGGAATTCTTTCATCGTCGCAACCAAAAATTCGTTTGAACAAATGTGAACATTTTTTTTTCTCGGTATACGAATTTTTTGGGCTTAGGAAATATTTTCATTGGACAATATTTCGTCGACGAGAAAAAATAGTTTTTATTCTCGTCAAAAATCGTCCTCTTTTATTTATTTTTTCTCGCTTACCATATAATTCCTTGAGGCCAAGCTCAGCGACCAGAAACGATAATACGTACTGCGCAGAATGGGATAGTCGTAAAAATCTCTGTCCTACCTGCTGGAGAGCCAGTCCCGCGCACCTCCGGAATGGTTCTCCGTCTCTCCCGGGGGCAGATATTCCGTTAGGAATGCTTAAAACAATGCGAGGTGACATCTCACCGCACGCCGTAGCATAACTCGTGAGGCTGCGGGCCCCTTCGGGGACCAGGGCATGCGGACTCTCCGAACGCACCGAGGGATGTTTCTCACGACCCCTGCTCTCCGGCCTGCGAGACGTACCGACGTCGAAACGACCGTGCATATCGTGATTTGTGCGTCGTCCGATCTCGAAGTATGCTGCTCTCTGGCTTCTGGAAAATCTTCCCGTAACGATCCTGGCGCGGGACACAGGTCGCCGGGAAAAGCCACCAAGCAGCGACCGAAAGATGCGTTTTTCCCCACTGTTTCCCGCGCAGAGAACTAACGGCATTTAAAAACTTGTAGGATAACAAAATGCCAACAGTTAATTTGTCCTTTTCGACGTCGCATTTCGAAATTCCAACGATCCTTGGACAACATGTAAAATGAACACTCCGGTCGTCCGACAGTTGAGCCAATCAATTCTAATTAGCGGCTTCTTCATCTCTTTTTTAGGAATACATTGACGTTCGCGGACAATAAATAAATAAAATAAAAAAGGTGTTTAATGGATTTTTGGGATTAGCAAACTTCACCTTTTTTATTGTCTTAGGAAGAAGAGACTAGTGATTTTTAACTTCATATATTTATTTATATAGCAGTAGTAGTAGTGATTTATAATTATTAGTCGATTTATTCGAACGCAATGGCTTTCTTTCCTTCCGATTACATGAATTATTCCAAGGATATGAATAAATGTATAATGCTCTTGTTAATTGCCTCTTATTCGACGCATCGAGCCAAACTCCGCATCTACTGAGATTCCCTAATCAAGTCCTTGCTCTCAGACGGAATTTAGCCATTTGCTCAATGAAGCGCTCACATTATGCTAATAAATCTGATGCCATTCAGCCGGTAACGAGGGAAGTACCTAGTTAGGATCAAATATCCATTCAACTTAATACCAGTTGCCCGCTAAGATATCCCGTAATTCGTCAAACCTCTAAAACGATAATAGACTCAAGCAAATAAACACTCGCATCTACAATCGTTATTCCTAAACTGTAAAAATATTAAATAACGAACGCGTATTAAAAAGTAAAAAAAAATTGTCCATTTACAATCGACGGAGATGAAAGTTCGATATCTCCCATTCAGCTATCCATTCGCCGGGCCGCTCGACCTATTCACCCCTCGTCGTGCCCCGGACCCACAATCGGGAACGTGAAATCTCGTTCGACAAATGACGAAAATAATTTCACAATCTAAAAAAAATCGTTGGACGGTTGATCCCACGAGACATCTCCGATTTCCATATGTCTTTACGAATATTGAGTTTCCTCCGGTGAGTCAAGTATGGTATAATGCCGCACGGACGGGACACAATAGTGAACGGACAAGAGAGGAACCCCTTTGGTCCCTTCGCTCCCGAAACTACGAATGATAATGCCGCTCGGGATATCGTATTAAAAATCTTGCGCTACCGCTCGGCTACCTAGAGGCTTGTAGTGCCAGAGGAAGACTTATACATGCGTATAAGGACTTTACATATGTATATATATTCCCTCTCGTTGGGTTTTACTACGCTAAGCTATTATATAGCTGGGCGCCAAAATAGATGGACCTCGTTACAAATGGAATGGAGTTTATAATCAGTATCTTCCCGGTGGTATCTGGGGTGCCCACTGCGCGTCTTCTGGAGAACGGACGCGTTACCACGAACACCGTCGAGGGCCCTTTTTCCTTCCTCCTTCTCCCTGTCCCTTCTGAGTCCCTCGCGAGTTCCTCCTCAGCTGCAACCGGCAATGCAGTCTCCCCCCCCCCGACCTCTGTATAACAAACTCTCACCCTCCGGTGTTTCGGTTCTCCGATTCCTCGTACTCTTCGTATACTCCTCGTTTCGTGTGTCCCCACGGCGTATGCCATGGACACAGCTTCAGCCCGGGAAGAGTTACATACCAAACGGACCTTGGTCCCAGTGGTCCAAGTACGAGAGTACGGAACCACCTGCGAACCTCTCTTATAATGGCTGCTGGATGACCCCCGCTTGTTACCAGTGGTTATTTATCGTTGCATCGCTGACCGGCCAGCTGTAGAAAGTCACGAGACCTCAACGTTACGTCGTTCGGGCGACGGATTAAAGGGACAACGAAATCCGAGTCTAATGCAGCATGAAGTTAACAAAATGACACCAATATCGAAACCAATTTAGAATAAAATCGCAGAGCGAAAGGGAAAGGAAAAGGGTAAGTTTAGAAAAATTTCTAAGTAAAACTAACGGCCCTGCATAAATCTTCGTCAGGATATTTCCATTGTTAGTGAAGTTCTAAGTGGATTTGACGAGAAGTAACCGATTCAATGTAAATGGACCTTCAACCGATTCGGTGCGCATTTTCAGGAGCTGCGTACGCTTCCCAATGCAGCATACCGTTAACAAAATGACACCAATATCGAAACAAATTTAGAATAAAATCGTAGAGCGAAAGGGAAAGGAAAAGGGTAAGTTTCGAAACATTTCTAAGTAAAACTAACGGCACTGCATAAATCATCGTCAGGATATTTCCATATATATCGCCCGTCTTCGTCAGGATATTTCCATTGTTAGTGAATTTCCGAGCGGTTTTGACGACAAGTAACCGATTCAATGCAAACGGACCTCCAACCGATACCCCGCACATTTGCAGGAGCTGTTTAAGTTTCCCGAGGGTTGTATGGTTGCGGATGTGCTCGGGGGTTCGCAGCATCCCCATTGGCAACGATATTCCCAGTGCCTCGCCTATCATCCAGATCTCCGAGGATAATCGAATCCTATTAGTGTATTGGATATCCGCATTGGGGGGGGTTCGGAGAGTGTCCCGTTCGTGATAGGCCACGATAACGAGTATCCTCTCCGAGCTCGCCCGGAGTGATCTCTGCTCTCTCGGGCTGGATGCTGCGTTAGGAATCTCGTACCGGGAAGCCCGCGAGGAGGTGGAGGGCGAAGGGAAGAGCCCGCGACGACAGAAGGAAGTTCTCCAGAAGCCGCGTTGCAGGATCGCATGCAGAAGTTGCACGCTGTCTCGAGATGAGAGGAGTCGTGGCTGAGAGCGTCGCGGATACGCGGGGATGAGGAAGAGAGAAACTCCACGGCAGCGGGAGCAGCAATAGCGTCGCACACACGAGCCCCGGCATAACGGACGAGAGTTCGCCGCAGCAGGAGAGAAGTCCGCGAGGCGATATATATTTGCATGCCGTTTGCAGAGAGAGAGTCGAGACGAGAGAGGAACTGTGAGAGAGCCCGAAGGGGGCGTGGGGTTCTTCTCCATTGGCTCACCATCCGAGTAATGGTTGCTTGCATTAGCTACTCTCCACGGTTCTCGATTCTCCGTATAGGCGAGTCTATACATACACTGCACATACATATATTTATATATACCCAGCCGTTGTACATAAACGAGAAACTAACTGCAAGTGAGGGAGTACAAGAGTTAAATCGAGAAAGAGAGAAAGAGAAAAGGAGTCGAATGAGCTGCCGTTGGCCTGTCCCGATCCTCTCCTCGAACCGAGTCCCGCGAGCCGAGGTACCAGAAGAATTCTCCTGAGCACCAGCGAGTGCAGGCCCAGGCTCCGGCGTCGATACGCCATCGTACCGAAGTCGACGGGAGTCGAGTAATTTTCTCCGTACACGCCATGAAATTCAGGGTGATTGGGCCGGTCCGCTGATATCGCCAATATCTCTGGGTGACACAGTTGATATCATGAGTATCAGCCGGGTGATATGGCCGATGGTAAATATTTCTCTCAATATCGTCACGCCCAATTTCCTGTATGACCGTATGATCATTTTCAATGTGGATATCGTCATATGGCCAATGGCAAATATGTTTCAATATCGTCACGTCCAATTTCCTGTATGACCATATGACCATTTCCAATGTGGATATCGTCATATGGCCAATGGCAAATATTTTTTAATGTCGTCACGTCCAATTTCCTGTATGCCGTATGACCATTTCCAATATGAATATCGTCATATGGCCGATGGTAAATATTTCTCAATATCGTCACGTCCAATTTCCTGTATGACCGTACGACCATTTCCAATATGGATATCTTCGTGTGGCCAATGGCAAATATTTTTCACTATCGTCACGTCCAATTTCCTGTATGACCGTATGACCATTTCCAATATGGATATCTTCATATGACCAATGGCAAATATTTTTCAATATCGTCACGTCCAATTTCCTGTATTATCGTACGACCATTTCCAATATGCATATCGTCATATGGCCAATGGCAAATATTTTTCAATATCATCACGTCCAATTTCCTGTATGACCGTATGACCATTTCCATTATTGATATCGTCATATGGCCAATGGAAAATATTATTCAATATCGTCGCCTCCGATTTCCACGTCGAAATCGCGGAATCCTCTGCGTAAAATACCAACGAGTAATGATTGTATTAATTTATTATAATTTATTTAAAAAAATATACAACCATGGCTGTATTAGCCGGCATTATCATACACGGATCCTTGGTGTAATTACAATATATACCCAATATATCTACCGCGGCGACTCGGCGTCCCGTAGAGCGAGTTAACAGTTTCGTCCTCCTCGCGGACCCGCACTATAATAGCATAGCTATACACGCCGCTCGTAACGTCCTACGCGGTCTATCTCTCTCACCTTCTGTCGCGTCCGGCATAGAAATTGGGTTCACGCTCGCGCGAACCCGGTAATTAGCGAGTCGGCCAAATGACGGCCGCTCTCGGTCCCACGAAGCCTTTCTCACTCTGTTTCATCGTCTCTCGTCGTCGTCGCTCGTAGTCCTCGGCTCTATCCCATATGCCGCGTCAATGCCTTGTGGGCCCCTGACGGCTCGCCGGGTGAGATTAAAATCTCTCATCGCGCGGCCTGTGCTTTTTCCGCGTGTGTGACGCGTACGAGTAAACCAACTTTTTAAATAATTCCGGTGCCTCGTCGCTTCTTTACCGATGGGGCGAGGGGGTGAGCGAACGGTTTTGGAAGAATGTCTGCGTTCGCGTCGTTGAGAAATTAATGCGTAACGTGCCAAGGCGGTGGATCTGTACATTAGGCGATGGGATGTGCGCGAACGAGTGTGCGTGTCTCATGAGCCAATGAGATTTTATGAATGCGCGGCGCTTTCCGACTTGCTGTTTTTCATTTCTTGGGTGTATAGATTTAAGGCGAGGAGAATAGTGTTGAAGAGGGCGCTGTGTAAGTGCGTGCGTGCTGCCGAAGCGACGCGATGCGTTGTGATCCAGATCGAGAGGGGATCGTTATCTTGGCCGCGGCGGGCTGGACGCGTCGGTCATGCTTCGTTTCCCGCAAAACCGTCTCACCTGGTTCCTTCTTACTTCCTCACTCTCGCCTAACGAAACCGAGCACTCACCTCCCTGTGATGCGAAAGGTCGATTTTTTTTTCTTTTGCTCAAGTACTTTGAGTCGAACTTTGTAACGTCCAGTTTTGGGCCTTCCGAGACAATGTTTTTGGATTTGGGCGACGAAACTCTAATCGTTGGGAAGGCACGTCCAATCAAAGTCTCTTGTCTATCGGAGCTTCACACGCAATTCCATTCACGAAGAATTCCCGGGACACATTTTCGGAGATTCATTGCATACGTTTGAGATTTTTTTAAATTCCAATTGTTTTTTCCTATTTTTTATTTAAAAGAGTGCATGTAAATGTTTAACGGTTAATCATACTGATAAAAAAGTGCATACTGGTAAAAAAGCACAGATTCAGGCAGGGATGTTCAAATAAATGTTTAGTTGGCCGAGCAAAATATTTTAATGACTCAAAAGTATTTTGGTGAAATCAACCAAAACATTGTTGAACTAACCAATTTTTTGGCTGTACCAACAAAATATTTAGTTGAACGTCCCCGCTCAAATCTTAGTTCATTCAAACTGTTGCTTCAATAGTTTTCTTTTGAGGTCAACAACGAAGACAATGCGCCATATGCACAGAGTCGAAAACGAGCCGAAAGTCTCGTTAATTATTAATACCGCTTATAGTCGAAAGTTCGCACCAGACCATACATTTGGTGGATAAAATATAGCGGTCTCGCTTTCTACGAGACACGTGTAAGAGTCTCGCGTATTCGCGGCTCCAGCGCGTTGCGGGTTTTTACACTTGGTGCCAGGCATGAATGTATGGATTATGGAACAAAAAAACGTAGGAGGTGCGTATAACAGTTAAGCGGCCGGTTCCGCTTTTGCGCCCAACAATGAGCCGTATACGCGTAGATACACTTCGAAACTTACCGTCTCTCCCGCCGCCGCTCGATGATTTCAGAGCGAGACGCTCATGCTCCAATTATTTTTGTACGCGGGATAGACAATGTTAGCCGACATCCTACTCGAAACATAAAAGAAGCAAACAAAAAAAATCTGATTCGACATTAAAAAGCGCAAAGTCTGGTATTGTTCACGTGCCTATCAGAGGCAAGAAAAATTGCAAGGGTATAGATGCAGGTTAGGGTTGCATTTGTAGATGATTTGTCATCTGAAGAACGTCATTTCGAGTCCCGTTCGATGTTGATTCTATCAAATTATTTTCGAGAAAATTATGGTGACATTTACGTTTCGTTCACGTTTGCGCAGAGGCTAAGAGATGAAGAAACCGACCACCCTTGCATAACGATTAAAATTGCTTTGATCAAACTTAAGTTTCATCGGGACAGTAGCTTTTGGTCAGTAAGGTAAAAGTGGTGAATATGGCCCACCTCGATTAACACGTAAATGGACTGGGCCATATTCCCCATTTTTACCCTATTTGTGTTCTTGTCATTATGGGGGTAGTGTTCGTTTTTTCGTAGTAGTGCGATAGGGGCCTTCTTTCACCCAGAAAAAAATGTATTTGTCGGCCACCGTTTATTTGGTTTAAGTAAAATATTTATTTGATTTAAATAAATATGTATTTCATTGAAGTAACCAATGACTTAATTTCAATGGATGTTTATGTAAATCAAATAAATATTTCACTTGAACCAAATAAACGGTGGCCGACAAATAATTTTTTTTTCTGGGCGTTCTTAAGCACTCACTCATTACACGTGAAAAGTGCCTATTAAAATGACTATTTTTCACATTTCCATCCCATCGGACGTCGTGTCATGGTGTATCTTCGCAACGAATCAACCAACGCAGCTAAAACTTGCTACGTAGTCTTGTTTTATTTTCCTCCGACGGACACTTTTCGCACATACCTTCAGTGCAGGCCATGATCGAGCGACACTCCCCGCGACTCCTTTCCGTGCACAACGATAATATACATTCCTCGTTCTCCCAAGAGTTCAACGGTTCATCCAAATAGAAGCTCGTACCAACTTCCGAACTTTCCGAGCCGAGCTTTCTCGAGCCGCAGCAAAGCTCGGCCGACATGCTTCGTTGCAACGACGAAGACAACTTTGCGCTCCGGTTATCACCCGAGGCTCGCTGCGGGCTTTGATATACGAACGCCAATGCAGGGCAACTGGGTATAAAAAAATAACAAAAATTAAGAGCGAAAAACTTCGATACAGGTATCTGGGAGTGCAGGTCTCGCGTCCGAGGTAACCGCGCGCCCGCCTTAGGTAGGTAACATTATGCAAATCCGTAGTCAATACCTAATATAAGATAATCACAATGATTATATACATTCTCCCACCCCCTCGGCACCCTCTGGGATTCCTCTCGTATGCCTGGGCATCTCGCGAGGCGAGAGCGTCGGGGCGCGTCCGGCTTGGTGCTCTCCTCCGGATCCTCTTCTCCCGAGCGCACCAACCTCACCATCAATTTTTCTTCTTTTTTTTCATATATATTTTTTTTTGTTCGTCCTTTTATTCCGTGCCCTCTCGATGAGTCTCGCTGTGGGCCGCGCGAGCGGCAAAGAGAGTTTCGCGTCGTCGCGAGAAAGAGAGGTGCCTCGATGTAAAGCTGCTGCATCCTCGTTGGAGCTGGTGCGCGCACGCCGCTCGGGATGCCCTCCGGCCTCTCGAGACTCTCTCTCTCTCTAGAGCCAAGAAAAATGCACGCCGCCCGCTGCTTATCATAAAATATGCTCGCTATGCCGCTCGCGCCCCCTTGCCACGTGAAGGAGAGGAGCGAGACGCGGGGACGCGAGAGAGTGTGTCGAGCGAGGCAAGAACAAGCGGGACGAAAGAGCAAGACATGTGTGGGGTAGTCGGGCGAACGACCGATTTTGTTTATCAACTAAAATGAAAGCCAAGGAATACGATCATCAGAAACGAATCGATTATCGGTGGTAACAAACTCGCCGGTAACAAACATTATTATAGTTCGAATTTGAGGCACACTGAGAAAAAGGATAGTATTTTCTACTATACCAATAGTTCCCAGGTGGAACGTCTATATAGATAGTTTTTGATAGTATATATTCAATTGGTTAAAATGTAAAATTGGTTACTGTAAAATTTAAACGTTCCCCCTGAGAACTATTTTTTATGGTAAAAAGTCAGTATTGTTGGACTTACTATGTCATTTTTTCGCAGTGCAGAAGATTCGAAGAATGTGACGCGTGTTTTTGTCACGGCGATATTAATATCTACGCAACAACAAAAATATTAAATATTATATTAACTTTATTATGAACTATTTCAAATCTAATTAACTTATGTTCTTATATATTACTTTTGTAGAAATAAAAATGAACCAATCTATACACTTCAGCAGCCACAATAGTAATAATAATAATAATAATAATTATGTGCAGTGCGCGAACGATACCAAAAATGTTTATTGATGCTAATTCTCTATACAATGTACCCATTATATTCCTTAAATCAAACATACTGTATCATATTGTATCCTTTGTAAAAGGGTTTACCCGCTGACAAATAAATAAATAAATAAATAATATTTTGTAAAATATTTGCCGTAGGCCATATTATTCGGGTCCGATGGCCGGTCGGCTAACCGGCCGTATCATTCCGAATTGCCCTAGTGTACGGGACGGCGGTAAACTCTGGAGTGAGTAAAATACGAGGGAAAGACGTACCGCACTCCGCGTCACTACCGCGGACGCGGAGCTACGAGCGACGAGGTACTACATCAGCCTGGAAACGAGAAGCGCGAGCTGGAACGGTGGTAAAAAGGAGCCGAGGAAAAAAGATGTCCTCTTCCCCGAGCTTTTTCCGACGACGACGCGAGAAGAGTTCCTTCGATGGAACCGCGAGCTCTCGCACCCCCTCGGGGGTGCCACGCAAGCATTATATGCTTCCTACACGTTCCGCGTCTCGTACACTCCGTTCCTCACCTCCCCGTCCCCCCTCCCTTCCATCCCTCTCGTTCACCCGTAAACGTTATTCTCTGCCCCCTTTTCTTTTCTCTTCCGCACACTCGCGCTCACTCCTGTCTTCTTTTTAACTTCTCTCTCGCCCGCGTATTTTTCCTCTCGCTCCGCGAAAGCGCGAGGAGGAAAGGCAGAGGCAGTTCCGTCCCTCTCTCGTACGAGCTGGAAGCCCGGGGCCAATTGGAAATTATCCCTAATAACAGGGAACACTCGAGTGCGTCCACTCCTATCGTGGATTGCAGTTCACTCCTGCATGCTCGCTGAAACGTCTCTTTACGTATCTGCCTATACCCGTTCCTTCTTTTTTTTATTTTTTCTTCGTGTCTTTTTTCTTCTTTTCCACTCTTTACCTCGCTGGAACTACCCCGGGCGCGTTATGCGACGCCTGTGTGCAACGGTGCATAATATGCTCTAGTCGACGCAATCTAGCCTCGTGTAGGGATCTCACGATGGCTTTCGCGGGTTCGTACACAGATATAGATTAGCAGCTGGCCAGTTCACTGGTATATTTTTTTTATCGCAAGATAATTGTCACTCGTAAGACTTAATTTTTTGTCTTGTTGTTGTTTTTTTTTTTTTTCCGACGTTTGCGAAGTCATAGAGACTTCCGGTCGATCCGTCTGTCTGTGTCCCTTCGCGAAGCTAATTCGCGGGCTATATGCGAGAGTATTCTCGTCGGCGAGACGGTACGTTATCGCTTGTCTGGTGCCGCGACGAGGAGGACGGCGGAGGGAGAGATAGTCGAAAAATGAGGAAGCGAAAGCGAGGTGGAAACTCCGCGCCCCGGTAACGGCGGGCCCTTAACGAAACGACCCGCGACAAAAAATGACCACCCCGTTAATATATTCGCGGCGGAAGTAGGCCGAGGGGTTGGAGACCGACTCACACTACGCAACGAGGACGATGACCAGCCGCGACGCTCACGCTGTGTGCCCGGCTACGTCGTTAAGTACGTTACTAATTAACGAACACCAAGCTACGAACCTCACACTTGCGATTACATAGAATTAATATTTTGAGGCAAATTTCAACGGTTAAACAAAAATTGTTGACGGCGATAAGGGGAGATAGTATTGAGTCATTGTGGGAACACTTTCGGTACTTTGCTGCTCGAAGGTTTCGGGAGAATTCGGCAATGCAGTCAAATCGAATGGAAAATAATTATTTGATGAAACAATTATTTTTAAGTGAAAACATACATACAAAATTGAGGAGAGGGAAATTGTGATTTTAACAAGAGAAAGATTGGCCACGTTTGAGGACAAACGATGTTTATTTGGAAAAGTCTCTTTCGCATAGCGAAGAGGCCTCCTCATTTTACAAAAGTTTCTCGTCAATAAAAGCCGAACTTTTTTTTCTCGTCTATTTAACGATTATGTTTTTGTCAAGGGACACACGAATTATGTGTATATTTATGTATACAAAGTGTATATTAACACGAGTTAAATATTTATTTAAGTGAATATACACGAATTAAGTGCATATATTTTTCACACGAATCAAGTGTGAAATTGTTAAGAACAACATTTTTTACGGTTCTGGAAAAAAGTGCGTAAAATGTAAAATCTTTTTTTATTGTAATATATTTTGTATATAGCCTGTAATTTGTACACTGCTACATCGGCGTAAAATTCCGACGTGCCGATTTCATCGAACTTTCGGATTCGTTTTTTTTCTTTTCTTAATGGAATGAATTTTTTATTCGCCGAAGGTGTTCTAAAATATTATATTTGTATAGGGCATAACATAAAAAAAAATAAGTGAGTATAGGATGAATGCGCTGTACGAAAGCGATAGAGTGAAGAGCCGTGCAGAAGAGAGTGACGAGCGACGGTCGAGAACGAGAAGCCCCGCGGTCTCAACCGAAGCTAGCATCTGCTCTCTTGCCGTTCTTCTCGCTCCCTCCCTCATATATTATTTCATTCTCTTCCATCTCTCTGTCTCTCGTGTAATATGCGTGCCCGATATCGAGGCTAAGATCTGAGATGCGTAGCTCGCGATATCACGCACTCGTGCACGCGTGGCCCCGTGCGTCCCGAAGTTGCGACCTCGCGCGCCCGCCCGCCACTGACCGAGTGCATAAACGAGCGACATACTCACGGTTGGAGTATGCGGATCCCTGTTTTTTAGTCTTCAGCTCGGCAGTAAAAAAAAAATTTGGGAGCAAAAAAAATACTTCCCAGTGTCCGTTTTTGGCAACTGAAAAATGGATCTTTCAGTTCGTTCAAGCAGCAAGCGATAGATCCAAGTTTGAAAATTCGATTCACACAGTTCGGGAAGAGCGGGGCAAAACTTTTTATTGTACCTTCCGAATTACACTCTAAATAAAAAATAAAAAATCAATTTGACGCAAAAGGATTCTTTTGCAGCCAGTAGGCAGACGTCATATGTGTAACTAGGTTATTGTAGCTTACAAAATAGTTTGCAATCAATCAATTTGAAGACCTACAACAGTTATGCATAAAGCGATTCACGAAGTTCAAGAAAGAGCGGGGCAAAACGGACCCGTATTCTCCATTCGAGGTACACTGAAAAAAAATTTGCTTGCGGACTGCCGAAGAAAAAAATGTTTGTTTCAATTGTACTTTCAATTGTTACAATTCCATATGATATTGAAACAACGACAGCAAGACTGTCAAGGTAATATGTTATCGTTTCAATCCGGTATGAAATTGTACGAATTCAGAGTAGAATTGAAACAACGTTTTACTTTATTGGCAGCCCGCAAGCAAATTTTACTTGATTCATTACATTTTTTTTTCCTGGACTTTTTATTGTATCTCGCGAATTACGCTCTAAGTAAAATCAATCTGACATAAAAGGGTCCTTTTGCAGGGACGAGATCGTCGCCCCATCCTAATTAGATTACTGCAGCTTACAAAGCAGTTCGCAATACACGAATTGGAAGACCTACAACCGTTATTTATAACGCGAACGCCACATAACATACCAAAACATACATTTCCCACCACACTATATTGCAAACCTTAGAAGAAATGGTCAACGACATTTAATTTAATTAAGAATAATACACACACCACAAAAAATCCAAATTGAAAACCTTTATCAGTAAAAGCGTAAAGAATGCTACACTGGATACCAAACATTGGCTGAAGGAACTCGATCGATGGCCGAGTCACATTAAATTCGTAAGATTAACACGTATCTATGTAAAATGGACAAATTTTTTCGTAAAATGAACATGAAAATAATTCTGGACGTTTGCGGACAAGAAACGTCGGTACTTATTTTACTGTAAATAAAATTCTGCATCAAATGGATTTCCCGCCGGTCCCTTCTGCCCCGCATTTCTCCGAAAAAACGTTCCCAAAGCTATCTTTTTTCCTCCAACTTTCGAATCTTCATTCCCACGAACTTTGTTCCTCCTCATGAAGGGTAAAGAAAAAAAATGCAAATAACCTCAACCATTAGAATTCCATATCTTTAACACCCTTGTTTCCCGATCTCCCCCGATCTTCCCTCCCCGCAATCTGTCTCCGGCCTTCTCCGGCCGTGTGCTTCGTCTCCGTGCTCCGGCATTCGCGGAATGAAGGCGTCCAGCGGTTAAATCCTCGCGGAGGGAATAAAAACGGGCGTTGGAAACGGTGCTAACTCACCCGGGGCGCGAGCGCCCCGGCGCTTCCCTCTCGGACTCTCTATACCCTCTTCTGCGCTTATACCGTACGCCCCTCTCGGTCCTCTCGCTCCGTCTCCGCCGTCCCGCCTCGGCCCGTTCCTTTTCAGCGCACCGTGTGCCGCGCGCGTCCCGCCAAGCCCGAGTGCGAAAATAATCGTTAGCTTTGTTCGGAGCCGGCACGGGAGGAACGCCGTTTCGTTGTCCCTTCGGTCAGGGAACGCGTCCTATATACGATATATATGCCCTCGCAGCCAGGCGACGATTTGTCGGTGCCGATGAGGAATTTCGCTGAAGTTAGTTTTGTTTTCGATCCTCGTAACTCTCGCTCTCCCTCGAGGATTCCCTCGAATCCTCCGCAGTTTCAGTTCCTCCCTCGCGATCCCGGAGATCCGCGGACACCTTCTTTCCCCTCCGGCCGCTCGGGAACCTTCCTCGATAGGCCATACATGCGCACGCACACCTTGGCCTCTCTCGATTTTTTATTTTATTTTTTGTTTTTTTTTTTCCCAGTTCACTCGAACAAAAGATTCGCGGCTCGCGCACCGCCTCCGAGATCGATTAATTAATCAGTCGAGGAATTTCAAAGATTCCGCTGATTATTCGAGGCACTCCAGTCGTTAAATTGTCAGTGTTCTTCGACGTCTTTGTTTTTACCTCTGGTCGCGTTCTATCGCAGATCCGTCGGCGCTGACTCGCCGGTAGAATCCGTGTTTTTCGCCGCTCACTTTCGGCAGGGGGGTGGAGTGGGATTGGTCAATCGAAGAGTGAAATTTTCGCCACTCTACGCGTTCTCGTTTTTCTGAACGGTGGCGAATGGAGAAAATTGAAAAAAGTGTATTATTAGGGGAGACCGGGGCAAAATGGCACAGTGGGGCAAAACGGAACAATGAGGGCAAAACTCAATGTTCCACACTGATAAAAAAATACGGTTGAATCAACTAAAATTCGGGCACGGACGTTCAACTAAATATTTTGTTGGTACACTTAAAAAATTGGTTAGTTCAAGAATTTTTTGGTTGATTTCACCTAAATATCTTTGAGTCATTAACATATTTTGTTCGACCAAGAAAATATTTATTTGAACGTCCCTGCCCGAATCTTAGTTGATTCAACTGTACTTTTTTATCAGTGCACTAATTTTTGGATGCCGTATTTTGTCCCAACGGTAAATCCGGATTTTTAAACCCGTTTTGACCCACGAACCACCATCGTCAACATCCCAAAGTTATTGGAGAGTTGCGTTTTGGTTCATTATCCCGTTTTGCCCCTGTGTGCCATTTTGCCCCGCTCTCCCCTATAATTTGCGGGTGATGTACAGCAGGTACGCATTGTTGTACGAGTATCTTATACGATTTTAGCGTTGCGTACCGTGGATATTACACATACGTATACGCCGGATTGATTACGCGCGTCTAATTACTTTTGTTCGCTGTTAGCATAAATTAGCATTCGGCGCCGGTGTTACCGAGAGAAAGAGTTCGTGCAATAAAAAAGAAAAAAAAACATCGCTCGGTATATGGAGCTACGTATGTATTAATTTTTTTTTCTCCTTTTTTTCTTGTTTGCTTGGTGGGTGGGTGTAAAATCGCAGTAGCGTAAACGAACGAATTAGAAATTGAAAATTAAGCCTGAGTCGCGGAGGCATATCGGTAAGCCGAGCCGAAGAACATTCTGTACAGCTGTCGAGGGGCGAAGGGGCAGACGTTATTGCTTCCTCCCGAGCTCGCCAATCCGACTCCGATGATTTCCACATCGCGCACCGAGCAGGCGTTCCTCTAATGACGGCGATTCAATTAGTGGATAATGTGTAATTCTATCATTCGGGACACTTTTTTTTAATCAAATGTAGAAATTCAATTGAAAAATTGAATTTGCAAGATAGCGCACTACGTGCGACACATGCTTGGCATTTTTCGAACCGGGACAAAAAATCAATAAAAAAATTGATTGGACCATATTTTCACGATTTTTTAAAGGCCAAATCGGTCATTTCAAAAATAGATCTACACTGATAATAAAATACGGTTGAATCAATTACAGACTCGGACAGGAATGTTCAAATAAATATCTTGTTGGTATAGCTGAAAGACTGGTTAGTTCAACAATTTTTTTGACGATTGCACCAAAACATCTTTAAGGCATTAAAATATTTTGTTCGACCAACAAAATATTTATTTGGACGTACCTGCCCTAATCTTTAGTTGGTTCAATTCTTTTTACCAGTGTGTAAGATAGCGCCACACGTGCGACCCGTACAGTGTCCCAAACTGGGACAAAAAATTAATAACGATACGTGAAAAGTGGGCCGTATTTTCACGATTTTTTTTTGTCGGACAAATCGCCATTTAAACAATAGCTTTACACTGATAATAAAATACGGTTAAATCAACTAAAGATTCATAGTGGGATGTTCAAATAAATATTTTGTTGGTATAGCTAAAGGTGGGTTAGTTCAACAATTTTCTTGACGATTTTTTAAAAATATCTTCAAGATGTTAAAATATTTTCTTCGACCAACAGAATATTTAATTGATTCAACCGCGTTTTTTTACCAGTGTATATATGTCATTTTCCCAGACAATTGTGAAACAAATTTTCAAAATTCCACCATTCGTTCGAATTTCATTGTAAATGATTGCCCGATTGTTTCGCCTCTCCCGCGGCAACAGGAAGTATTAAAGCTGTAAAGAGTCTTTCCGAGAGCGAATTATCAGTCGCGTGTGATCGCACGAGGATCTCGAAGGACATAGAACCCAGGGAACGGGGAGGTGTGTCGAGAGACGCGTGTAGGAAGGACAGAGAAGCCGGAGAGGTTCGAAGTGTGTGAGAAAGGTGCGGGCGGTAAATCGGAACCTCGACAAAGAGGCCGAGCATCCATAATTCAAGCAATCCAGTCGTCGTTGTGTGTTGTACCATGAGCGAGCGAAACGAGGCGCCGATTGGCTTGGGGCGTCCAACTGCCCCGGGGCTCTTGGTGACTCCCGGTACGACACCCGCAACACCGTGTCGCCGGAGCCTCGAACTTGCCGCGTCCGCGGTCTTACATGTTAATTTTCCATTCGCGGCTCCACGCAGCACACTAAGTCACCGCGCATCTTCTCAGCTCTCAAACCAATTGACCAAATAACAAAATTTAATATTTCGTTATCATTTTGTTGATTCTCAACAATATTTTCTTTTTAATATTCGCTTCAATATGTTGCCATTGTTATTTAATAAAAAAATGTATTATTAAAATTGAAGGCGAAACACAGGATTAAATTTGTTCGAACATTCAAAATTCGTTCCTCTCGCGCTTTTTTTCCAAAGCTCGCATCTGGCAAAGTAATACCGAATTATTTTTCAATGCCTCCGTGTCAATGGGGCAAAAAATACATAAAATTCGACTAATTGTTCCGTCGGTGATCGATAAATTCTTATGAATCAGTTTTTAAAAAATGTACAATTAAATTCATTTAAATAAAAAATTTAATCAGAAACGGAGGGATAAATTATTATTTTTTTATAATAGAAATTCACAGGTGCCGCTATTTTATTTATTTTGCCCAAGGTGACTGTTGTATTAAATATGAATAATCAATTACAATACGATATGATGTTAAGGAGGGCTGGGAAGCGAACTTTGAACATTTAAAATTCGTACCTCTCGCTACTTTTTTCCGAGGCTCACGGCCATCGAACTAATATCGAAAGATAATTTTTCACCACCTGCGTCTCAATTTCCAAAAAAGAAACTCGGCTAAATATTCCATCAAAGATCGATAAATTCCTATCAATTGATAAAAAAATAAGTTTATAATGAAAAATTTTATCATAAACAGGGTGATAAATTACGATTATTTTTTAATAATGAAAATTCGCAGCTGCCGCTATTTTATTTGTTTTGCCCAAGGTGACTGCTGTACTATGTATGGGCAATAATTGCAATACGATATGATCTTAAGGAGGGATGGGATGCAATTCACGTTGCACAGTAGTTTCCGAATCCGAATTAAGTAATTAGCTGTACGTACCTGGGATTGGCGTCTACACACACACACACACATTCACGCACAGTGTACGGACTCGCGGTGTTATTGCATACATTGCCGCAGAGAGCTGTATGGCGCATTATGATGATGATGCATACAAGCGGAGAGTTTCCGCGAGGCTCGGAGCTGGTAACGGGCACGAGGCCCGGCACGCATATGCACTACGCCTTAATGCCACATCCGCGCGCGATAGGAACGCGTTTCCTCGGTTGCGCTTGAGCGTCGCTAGATCGCATGCAACTTCGTACATGCATATATATATACGTATATATATATATATACATATGTACACTGTGTAGTGCATTCTTCTGTTAAAGTAGCAAAATCGTGGCTATTTTCGCGTGCACCGCCGAACGGCTCGAACTGCTTCTGCTCGTTCTACGGCGATGCTTCGGTGGTGCAACGACGAATCCCGGTGTTCGAAGTTAACCGGCTCGCGGGATCTTTAGCCGGCCGTATCGCCGCCATTGAGTTTCACTACCCCGACGCTAACGCCACGGGAAAACGGCGTGTAATCGAGCCCAAGGCTGTCTCTTTCTGGTCTCTCTCGAGGCGCATCCTCTTTTCCTCATCCCGACGGAGCCGACTTACGGAAACACTGTTGCCCAATTTTCCCGTCACGTACTCACGCCAATTGCAACTCCGCATTCGCGAAATCATTTTTTTTTAATACGGCCATTCCGCTCCTTTTACATTAAATTCTAGGGGCAAAAATTTCATTTGTCATAATTCATCAAGCAAATTTTTTCTTCTAATCGTACAGTAGAAAATTGTCTGCTATTTTTTTTTTTTTGTGAACTCTGATAATTTGATTCGATGGATGGGCAAAATATTCGAGCGGTCGGTAATGAAATCATTTCGGCATAATTGGTCGATGAAACTTGCAATTTTAGTTTATTTTTTATACATCACCAAATTTGGTCACGAAAACTTCCTTTTGGATGTTGCTTCGCAGGACTCCTTTGTATTCCTGTAATTTATAGTTTCGATATTGAACAAACGACAATTCTAAGGTACATTCGAAGCAGCGTTGAACTCATTTGAATAAGGAATAAAGTGCAGCTCCTTTGTACTGCTCGGATTAATCTGATCTTGACGAAGCGTTGGTGCCGTTTAAGGGGAAGAGCAGAGACAGCCGAGTCTTTTAATCTCGCCGAGTAGCAAAAGGAAAAAAGTCCCGGTGAAAAAGCGAGCCCACCGTTTCTTGCTTGTATATAAAAACAAAAAATAAAAATAAAAACAAAAATTCAATCAATTTTATTGATAAAAAGAAATAAAAATAAAATATCGTATCGTTCTCACCTGCAAACTAGACTGTCCGGGTGGGCAATGCCATTCGCTCGTTATCTATTGTACTCTCGTTTCTTTTTGTTACATCGAGCAAGTCACACGAATGTGTCGTGCACGCAAGATTTTTCCTTTTTATTGCCCTCATTAAACTTTTATTCGAGCAAAGGTATATAACGTACGGTGTGGTATAGTCGGAACGAGTCCGTGAGCTTACGATATGTCGATGTCGCGTGACGTGCACTTTCCACAAGATACCTAAGCGAGATATAACTAATGGAAGCGTGGCCAATAAAAGCAACATTAATACAGTCTCTAGCGTACCTCATACTTCGTCAGTAGGTAAAAAAAATATATAATACACGATCTGTAATAAAAACAGAGTGACGCGGATGGGTCTGAATTTTTCCAATGTTTCAAGTAAAGCAGCCTTTGCCCCTTTTGCAAAATATGACGATATCGTTGGTTGGTTGCTTGTTTGTACCGTCGGTAGCTGGATCGTTTCCATTAGCCTTAATGGGACGACGTTCCAACAAGTCATCGATGATCGCACGATCTGTAATAAAAACAGAGTGACGGGGATGGGTCTGAATTTTTCCCAATGTTTCAAGCAATTCAGCCTTTCCCCCTTTTGCAAAATATGACGATATCGTTGGTTGGTTGCTTTTTTGTACCGTCGCTGACTGGATCGTTTCCCTTAGCCTTAACGGGACGACGTTCCAACAAAGCATCGATGATCGCACGATCTATAATAAAAACAAAGTGACGGGGATGGGTCTGAACTTTTCCAATGTTTCAAGTAAAGCAGCACTTCCCCCTTTTGCAAAATATGACGATATCATTGTTTGGTTACTTTTTTGTACCGTCGCTGACTGGATCGTTTCCCTTAGCCTTAACGGGACGACGTTCCAACAAAGCATCGATGTATCGCTCGATCTGTAATAAAAAGAGTGACGGGGATGGGTCTGAATTTTCCCAATGATTCAAGTAAAGCAGCTCTTTCCCCTTTTGCAAAATATGACGATATCGTTGTTTGGTTGCTTTTTTTGTACCGTCGCTAACTGGATCGTTTCCCTTAGCCTTAACGGGACGACGTTCAAACAAAGCATCGATGATCGCACGGACAATGAGAGGCTCATAAAAGCTATGGTTGTTTGTTCACCAAACCGCGAATGCGGTTTTGGCGAAGATTCATTGAGGCGCTCTGTAGCTGTTACCGACGATTTGCGGCTTCGAGGCGCGTGCAGGTTTTTTCCGCTCTTCTATTCTTCAACCTAATAGCTGAGGCCAGATGCTCGACCACGAATTAGCCTCTTCGGTATAATCGTTGCAGGAATATTCGCAGTCGGGCGAGATACACTTTTTACGAGGCTGTCTCGTCGACAAGAACGTGGAGAGATCGAAAAAGAAAATAAAATCAAACGGCGGTCGGTAGCGGTGTCTTTGATAGGTTCGAACGGTTGTTAACCGGGCCTCGTAATTACTGCCTACCTACGTCCGCGCTAGCTCTGTTGTATTTATATATGTGTACATATATGTGTATGTAGAAATATATGTATACGCTGTGAGGTCGCTAGAATTTGGTATTAGAGGGCTCGTATTAAGGCCGGGAGCAGGTGCGACCGCGCGCGCCTTATATAACTGGAAGATCCTCTTGTCTCATTCGCCACAATGTCGAGATTGCGTCACATCAAGATGAGCTGTCTTCTAAACACTCGCTAATGGCAATCAAGATTGTAATTATTCGACAATTAAGTCGTGACACCCGCAGAAACGTATTTCTCGAATGTTTTCCTCGACCAATTCGCGATTACACGTATGATTAATTCACGCGAACGGGGTCAATGAACCGTAGAAGATACCATTGGAAATCTTATGATTGAAAAATATTTTTTTTTTAACTGTATTAGCTTCGACCAATCTATTGATTTCATCACCGGCCACGAATTTCAATGAAAAAAATCGTGAAAAATAAGATACACAATGAATTTCTTAAAGCATATATTTGAGTCATCACGTACACTGCAAAAAAAATTCGTATGAAATTGAATGTTCCGTTACGGGAAGTTTTTACCCTTATACTGGTGTATTACATTATTTTACAATTATTATCGCAGTTTTACATAAATTAAATTTTATGTAAAACTGCGATGAAAGATTACCGTACAGTATATTTAAAACCTTAGAAACACTTTACTTTCGATAATTCACTTTAATTTCACCGTAAAAGTCCATGAATTTTTCATGCCAATTGTACATCAAATTTAATGTACCAGCTTTTGCATAAAAACTTCCAGCCCGATACGTTAGATTTACAATTTTTCTTAACAGTGTATTTCATTTTGAACTGTATTCCGTGCATTTGGCAACGTTGGCCCGAAAGAAAAACACATACACTCATGAAAAATATCCTCGATCTTTCGTTCGAGCATTGTAAAACTTCACCTCCCAGCTCATTAACCGTCCGTCTACAATTTTCCGTGACCTCCGAGCAATAGCCTCCCATCATCAGCCTTCATGTCGCACGACTTTGGACCCCGGCAGCGAAAACCGAATTAACATTGTAATTAATCAAGTCCTCGCGAGCAACGCCGTGTCGTTGGATCCGATAAAGCCGGTGTTCGCCAAACTCGGGTGGAAAGTACACACATGTTGTGTATACACGGTAGCTGAAGGAGTCCGAGTGCTCGTAGCCAGGGTGCGTTGTGTGAGTGCACGGACGTTCTTCTAAAATGAAGTGGGGGCGTTTTCCAGAGCGTCGTACGGTCGTGAAAAATGCCCCGACGGTCGGACTTAATCGCTCGTCCAAGCTCGCGAGGGGTGGCAGACCTTCGGCTTGATCGCCAACCGAGCCAGCTCTCCCAACCGAGCTCACTGGCTCCGCAGCCCGGTGACTTCAACCCCCCCGACTTGCCGAGGGTGCGGAGGTTCTGGCAGCCCCGCTGCTGGCCTACATCGTGCGCTACCTGTGCAACGATCCACACCACAGACATCGGCCCAACAAGAATGGTCCGAAGACCGGTCACTGGCATCGCTCCGTCCCATTCCATC
This sequence comes from Ichneumoninae sp. A BG-2022a, assembly GCA_030522665.1. Classification (NCBI taxonomy): domain Eukaryota; kingdom Metazoa; phylum Arthropoda; class Insecta; order Hymenoptera; family Ichneumonidae; species Ichneumoninae sp. A BG-2022a. Next base: position 31,204 of record JAPYZC010000778.1, on the reverse strand, counting down.
GGCTTGGCCCCATAGGCCAATAACGCCAGGGTGGTCGACGACTGCGCCCTTCCGACCCCACCAGTGCCAGCCCTCGCCTCCCTGAAACTCCTCGTCGGCTCCGCTGGGCGCGAGCGAGCTCTCTCTCCCTTGGTAGCCCAAGAACACGCGATCTGATAAGGGGGTTCAGGCTCGGCTCTGCCTAGCCAAGGCGTCTTTCCCTTCTGCCTTCTCCTATCGCGCTCCTCTTGGTTTTTTTTCCTCTCTGTTTCTCGTGCCAAAATAAACCGTCGCACTTTACATAATGCGCGCGTCGGGGCAGCCACGGGGGTTGAATAGCAGGAGCCCGGCTCTCGCTCCTTCTCGGCGGAACTGCCGTGATGCCCGTGGCTCTCTCCGTCCGAGAACCAACGCGCCCACGGGTTACACGAACGCGCTCTTTCTCGCGTGGATGTGTGGAAGAGTATATTATATGGCACGGACCAGCGGTCAGCCTAGGCCAGAAGAGTACAGGGCCAGGTTGAAGAGAGCGTGGCGCACGACCGTTTCCGTGTGTTTGCCTCCCCTTTCGGAGCCCCCTTCAACCTCCGTGGAACGTCTGACCAGCGACGATAAGTCATCCGGTCGGACGCTTGGCTATGGGCAGTCGACAAAAAGCTCGAAAGCTCGCGGAGGCCACTGGCTTTTCTGTACCTCGACGGTATATTATAGGCACGTCGGTGTAGCGTTGTTCCGTGTACCTGAGCCGTGTGTACCCCGTTGGTGCCGTTGTGCTTCCTCGTTAAAAAGAGCCTCGGGCACACGAAAGGACTCCCGAAGGACCGACGTTTACGCGTCTCCCATGGCTCAGAATCATGTTTGGTGTCCTGTCCCAAATTATTTTTGGGATGGGTTGGGAGATCTTGCGATTTATCTTGCTTATCGTGGAGGCTGACGAGGAAGCTTGCTTTTGGATGCATTTTTTTTATAGCACTATGATTTTGAGGGCCGTCGACACGTTCGAACGATCATGGCAACACGGACCTACACCGAAAAAAAAGGTTTGGTAATATCAAACGAACCTGTAGTTGCGGGTGGTGAAAGAAATATTTGGTCGATTGAACAAAATATTTGTTAAACCGAAGTAACTATTTGTTGAAGCAATTAAATATTCGGTCAAGCTACTAAATATTCGTCCAATCAACTAAATATTTCTTTCAATCGACCAAATATTTATTTCGCTACCCGCAACTGCAGCTTAGTTTGATATTACCAAACCTTTTTTTCAGTGTAGTTCCGCAAATCTTTTTGCGCCTCCGTCTTTGTCGTTCTGCTGCTTCGAGAACAATCGATATTTTTCAACTTGTTTGCAGGGAAATCGAAACGGCAGGATCCACGCAACATGCCTGACAAGGTGCTGTGCCGATGTAGCGATTCATGCACTGAGGAAGAGAAGTGGTTAGATTAACCAAAGTGGTGACGTACGTTCAAAGGTGTTATTTGGTTGGTACAACAAAAATGTTTGTTTCAATCGACGAATTTCGAATCGATTGATGCCAATAATCCAACTAAACAATCCTTCATTTGCACCAAACAAATAAGAGCCTTGATCGTATGTCACCGTGATTTTTTGTTAATCCAGCCACTTCTTTGTCCCAGTGTGAAAAAACTTCGATGACTCTCGACTTCCCGGATTCGTGAGAGTTTCCGTCCACCGTTTCATTGGCTCGAAAAAATCGTGATTTAGCGGGCCGTTCTCAACGAATCTCCTCCCAAGTGGCACACGCCGGAAGCAACTGTTTCAGTTTTTGGCTCTGTGCGCTTCAAACATTGCTGACTCGAAGGACCTACCATCGCCGCTTCAATCGGCGAGCTTTTGGCACGATAAATACGCGATCCGCGCCACGGTCTGCGCAAAGATCGCGGGGAGGAAGCGGCCCAGGGTTTCGCCGGGCGAGGAGCGAGAGGGGGCCGAGGAAAAAGGTGGAGGCGGAGGCCGCGCTCAGCGAAGAGTCAGGATGGCGCGGTCGGACTAGCCAGCCGAGACCGTCGGTCACGCGAACCCGAGTATCCTCGACGGCGTTGGTTGCGCCGCTGCCGCTGGTGCTCCTGCTGCTGTTGCCGCTGATTCTCGCTCTGCCCTCCCGCCCGCTTCTGCCTCTTCGCTTCTTCGCCCCTCGCCGCTTTGCTTCACTGTTCGCGCTCGTTACACGTCGCGGATCCGCGCGTATAGGTTTTAGCTCTTACCTCTCCGTGCACAGTTTCTCCGCAACTCAGGTCTGCGTGTGTACGCAAGTACGTGTGTAGCGGGCCCGGTTACATTATAGACAAAAGTACACGAGCAATGGGAAGTCTCGTACCTCAGGACTCCGCTGGCACATGCAGCCGGCGGTGGCAGCAACGATGTGCAATCACTGTGCGCAGCACGGACGCAAGAAGAGTCTCGGAAATTAGCGTAATTTTATAATTATCCTCATCCAGAGTCCTTCGCTTTCGATGTTGGCATATGCAAGACTTAACTGTGCAACGACGCTCTCATTCCTCTCCCGCCTCGACTCGTACCTCTTAACGAGCAGCGTTTAGTATCTGATGCCTCCGGGAATAATTAAACATCGTGCATCGTACATATTAACCACAATGTTCGCGAAAACATTTTAATAATCCATATCTCTCGTATCACACGCACCAGCGGGTTATGTATCATAAATTTTTACGATTAAATTACGGTAATGCTATTCATACTTTTAATTTTTCTTTCAAATAAGGATCCGTGAGGATCTATAATGAGAGATTCTCGTGTAACTCTCCCTCTTCTCGAGAAAAAAAAAGGAATTTATAAGAATCGTGAAAAAAATCGTTTCGAGATCTTTCGTGATAGATTGCCAGACGTTCTCGCGTTTGTGTGCTCGGTTTCTTTCGGTGATCGCGTGGTTGCCGGCGGCTGGCCAAGGCCCTCCACGTCGCGAATTATTACCGAAAAGAGCGTGCGTGTGTGCGCATATGTACGTGTATGTGCCGGCTAGTTTCCGATCGCCGCGGCAGCTGATCACCGGAACCGCGTTTTAAGTACGTAACGAGCATGCTAATGCTCGCGTTTTGCCACTCGTTACCGACCGTGTGTATGCCCTACGCGCCTCTCGTATTTATATTCGCTGTCGGCGCGCGCGCCACGCGCCCGATCATTCTTCACGCACACGCGAATTATATTATTTTCTTAGGGAGATTCTCGTAGCAATAAACACCCGTAGGCTCGCCCGGCAACGAACGGAGAGCAACCCGCCTCTCGCGTTCGCCGCTCGTTGATTTTCTCGGCCAGCTGCGCGACTTTTGACGCGGGTACTTCGTTCCCCTGCATCGCCGATTCGGATCGCGTATCGCGTCTCTCTTTCAATAAAAATTATGTATAGATTATCGGGCCGCTGGATAAATACACCGGTCGCATGGCGCCAGGAGAATTACGCGAGGGGCCAGCGAAACGGGCGATAATGTTGGAGAACTTCATTACACGAGCTACATCGAGTAAATTGTAACATTTTCTTAGGGTAAAAAAAACTAAATTGTGGGGGGAGGCTTCCTTGAAACGCAGCTGCAGCGCCTGCATCGTAAATAAACGGGTTGTTAACACCTTTGTACTCTTCATATGGAGATGGGGATCCACACTTTGACAAAAAGTGGCGAAACCCTATCCCTACACTGAGGAAAAGAAATAGTTGAATTAAGAAAATGCGTGGTGACATACGTTCGAAGGTGTATTCAGTTGGTATAACAAAAATGTTCATTTCAATCGACAAATTTTGAATGAATCGAAGTAAATAATCGTTTAACAAAACAATGCTTTATTTGTACCAAACAAATAACAGCTTTGAACGTATGTCACCGCGACTTTTCGTTAATCCAACTAATTTTGTTTCTCAGTGTATTCGACGGGAGATAGTTTTTTCATTTCGTTACACGCGAAGGCTCGTGCGAAGTACCCAACATGGCGAACATGAAGATCAATCCTACAAAACTACAATATGGGATTACCATAATCGGGCAAATTTTTGTCTATTTTTTTTGTTACGTTCTATGTAGTTGGATCTGTTTCTGGCGCTGGACCGAAAAAACCTCCGGTGATCCAGGCTTCAAAACAAATGAATCGTTTAGATTCCTTACATACACCTAGAACAACACCGTTTATTAAGATTAAGTAAAATATTTATTTGATTTAAATAAATATTCATTTAAATTAAGTAAATAGTTACTTAAATGAAATAAATATTTATTTAAATCAAATACATGTTTTACTTAATTTTAATAAACGGTGGCCGTAAAATAATTTTGTTTCTGGGTGCAAGGATATTTTTCCCAGCGTGCGGCGTTCGTCACCTTTTGTCTGCAGCTCCTGCACCCAGGAGTTGCAGACACGGTTGAGCTCTTCGCATGCCCACGAGAATCGGGACTTTGGTAAAAGGGGAAATATTTTTTTAATTTTATTATACGCGAAGGTTCATGCGAAGTACCCAATATGGCAAAGTTGAAGATCAATCCTACTACAATATGGCATCACCATAATCGGGCATATTTTGTGTTTTTTTTATGAATTTTTTTTACCTTCTATCTAGTCAGATCTGTTTCTGGCCCAGGACCCAAAAAAGCCTCCAGTGATCCAAGCTTGAAAAAAAGTAAAAAAGAAATGAATCCTTTAGATTACTAATCGAAATATATTTTGCCCGTTGCATCGTCCGCCTTGCGGTAAACCTATCTTCGAAACCCGGGGTACAATCGTCCCTTGGCTTCCATACACCGCGTCGCACGATTCGCGCGTTCTCGTATACACTGTACAATATAGAGTACACAAAGTAACGCGTGTGCCACGATAGCCCGTTTAGCCGCCTACAGTTCGGCCGGGGGCTTTCGTGAATCGTGCGTTGCATAAAATGCTTTTCAATTCCGCCGAGTGGAAAGCCCCCATTGAGCCTCCGCGCAGATACGCATGCAAAACAGAGTGTACGCGAGAGCGTCCACCACCGCGAGAGTCGCGATCGGTCCCCGTATATACCTGAGTGCAGTACACCTACCATTGCACGATGCCGGGAGTAAAGTACAGAAACAGATAAACCCCCCTTTCCCCACCCCCTGCGTAACGAAAACGCATGGAAGCATTCATGTACAGCAAAGATACCTATACAGGCAATTTATCCATAAACGCCCTCTCCGGCGAATTACCAACACAAAACCGTGCCCGAAACACACATCGCAGCCCGCCTACGGACCCGCGTGTGTCGGCACGACCACCCCAAAAAATCCGCACACGAATCCGGCAGTTAAAGTATAATAACGCCGCTTCGGAAACTGCGAAACTCAGTCGAATTCGCGCATTATCGCTCTCGGGGATGCAGCGCGCTGCGAGCGGTGTCACAAACGCTCGTACACAGGTTCGCGTCTCTCCATGGCCGAACACGCGACAGATAATGCGCGCAACACATCCGAACGAGATATCAGTACATTTTGTACCGGAGTCAAAAGTACGCTCGGGCGTTGTATTCTTTGTGTCAACGTGCACGGATACAGCGCATACGAGCGGTGCAACGGGGGTGAAATATCTCGCTGGAGCTTTTACCTTCCGAGCCATCCCCCCACTGCGCCCCCCCGCCCCCCGGTTCCATTGTGTGACGCGTTGATAATTTTAAAACAAAAGAGCCTCGGGCCTGAGTGCATTGTGCAAAAACGCTCGCTCGGATTCCGGGCCGTGGGTGGGGCGGATTCGATGCTCCCGCCGACCAGATTCCATCCAGCAACAGCGCCGAAGAGGATATCCTACCCCCGCGATTCGTCCGCTATAGGTATCGCTGCGTTTGTCACCGCGCGCGTGTATCTATCCGTGTGTGTACGATATGACCGGTGCGCTGATGCTAGCATCCCCGTGCCACCGCAATCCCCATCGGTGGATTGGAAAACTGAAAACACGCGGCCAAAGCCCCTTCTCTCCATCCGTTTTTCTCTCTGTTCGATCGGTCGTCGAGTATTCTCTGGAACGGCGCGAAATCGGCAAAAACAGACGAAGGAACGGAGGATATGCGACTCTCGAACTCCACCCTCGCGCACGCATGCCAAGGCCCGGCCGCGGTGCTGCCTCTCCGAACAGGCACGCCGTCGTCTCGTTGCGTCGGCACGTACCATAGATTCAACCCTTTTCACTGAGAGATCGGTAGATATACGTCCACGTTTTTTTTTTTTTTTTTTTTTAATTTTTTCCCCGTGCATGCGCACTCGCGTCGAGCGATCGTTCTGCGGACGCGAAACGAGTCGATGCGTTTCGCGGTTGCACGTGGGTGCGTGTACGTGGCCGGGAGGCAGTCGTGCGAACACACGGACGATCGGGGAAACCACGTCTGGGAGAGCACCGATCGGAAGCTAATCGAGCGTGTCCACCGATTTCGCGTGCAAACGAACGAGTACTCTCGCGTACGCTGCATTGCGGAGATCGGATCGTGGGTTTCTCGTTTGTTTTTGTGTTTGTGTGGTTGGGTGACGGGAATGCCCGGTGGATTTGTGGGATAAATATGGTATCGATTTTTTTTTTTTTGGTTTTTTTTTTTAGGGAGGTCGAAGGTTTGAGATGAAATTTAAGATAGACGGTTGCATTTTTTTTAAATCTATTGCGCTGCAGTTTTCTTAGCGACGCAAAAAAGATATTACGATTACACAGTAAAAAATCATTTCATAAAATCGGAATTCGAAATTTTGTAAAAATAATGTTGTTAAATGAGTGACAAACGAGTTTGTCACTTATTTGAATATACGAACCTGTCCTTTTATTTCCCGTGTCATTGACAATTTTAGTTGTACTTTTATTTGTAAAACTATAAAATTAACAGATAAAAAATTGCGGACGTTTGTGGACAATAAGTTGTTGTAAAAAGTATACATTTTTTTACTGTGTATGATGCTTCACCTTCCTTAATTGGCAGTTTCAACGGGACTGAAAAATAAAATACTTTATGTAACTCATGCATGAAAAGTGCTACCTTTCGTACCTTCCGAGAGTGGCGTAAGTGGCGCTTTACAACCAAATGTACTACAACTAGCGGGTTCATGGACATCGGGTCGATTTTACTTCACTGCACGCTCCTCGTATTTTGCGGACGCGTCTCGTACTCTACATACGCTGGTTTTACAGCTCCACAATCAGCAGACTCGCTTCACAGCGAGCGTGCGTATAAAGTTCGCTTTACCGCACTTGTGCCGCAAATTACTATCATGGGTACTAAAAAGTAAAAAAATAAATAAATAAAACTGAAATATGTAATAATTGCAACAGCCTTCGGTTGGCCAATTCCACACATCAGAGGGGTGTGTCTCGACTCCGTCAACAGTTAATCCCCCCCGTCCAAACTATCATATTTCGCGAATGCATCGAGAATGCAGCCGCGCGCTGTGCATTCGTTTTTTCGAGCGGATATCCTGAGAAACACGCGGACACCCAATTACTCGAGTATGAGAGTTTTATGATGTCCGTGTGTGGGCGACACAAAGAATGAACGATGGTTTGTGTACCTGCGTACGAACACACGTGCGCGATCTTCGTTTACGTCGTTCGCCCGTGTCTGTGTCGACTGCGCCACTACCACCGATAAAAAACAACAGCGGGACAGTGCGTTCTGCAACGAAAGAGCGCAAATCACAGTGCGCGTACAGCGATGCATGTCATAATGAACGCCGGCCAACTTTTTGTTTTAATTCCTTCGAGCGGAAATATCGGCCATTTTGAATTTTCAATTTTCAACGCTCTAGTAAACCTTCCTCGCCCGCACCCGAGAGTCTCTGCTGCGTCGTCCACCGGTTGCCCTCCCCCCCCTCCCCCCACTCCGTCGTCTCTACCGGGGTGCCCTTCTTTCCCCCGGTCCCGCCTGGCCCTTCGACCGTCCGCGGAGACGGGCGCGTCGGTTCCGTGCAACCCCCTTGAGCCCCTGCCAAATGTACCCGACGCGGATATATGCAACGATGGAAAGAGTCGAATGAGTGCGATGAACCTCCATGCGCATTTTACGTGCATCGAGCCGAAACCTCATTGGGTCAACGACCTTTCGATTTTGTGTTTTTTTTGTTTTTTTCATCGTTTTTGTTTCACTTCTTGGCTTGGGGCAAAAAGTGTTTTCCCTTTCGCGATGCGGTTGCGCGGTAACGTAGAAAAAGAAGATAAACATGATAAATGAGATCGATTAACGTGTGCGAATAAACAACGAATAATCAGGCTCGGATTGAGATTAATTGAACAGTTTCGTTTCATTTGAAATTAAAACACATTGACAGATCGGAGTCGGCGCGTTCCCACGGTGTATTACAGTAGGCGCGATGAATCATTCAGTTTCGGTGTCTTAATATTGTGCAGACGCCAATGGGATGAGCCATTTTTTTTTCGTCTCCATACATAAATTTTAAAGCGAAGGGTTTAAAAGGTGGAGATTAGTATCGAAAAGACGTGTACGGGTTTGGTAGATCATTATCGTATACTCACATTACTCTTTTCCAATAAAGTTCAAATATCTTTGTACATTAAAGTAACAAAAATTACGTTGAAAATCAGAAAATAATTGTATTGAATTTTCGACTTCTTAATATCGTATAGAAGTTAATGGGACGAGCGAATTTTTTTTTCGTGCCCATACTGAAATTGTGAAGCGAAGGGTTTAAAAGGTGGAGATTAGGATCGAAAAGAAGTATTCGGGTTTGGTAGATCATTATCGTTTCGTGTAGTACATTGTATACTCACATTAGCCTTTTCCAATGAAGTTCAAATATATTTGTCCATTAAAGTACCAAAAATTACGTTGAAAATCAGAAAATAATTGTATTGAATTTTCGACTTCTTAATATCGTGTAGAAGTTAATGGGACGAGCGATTTTTTTTTCCGTGCCCATACAGAAATTTTTAAGTGAAGGGTTTAAAAGGTGGAGATTAGGATCGAAAAAAGTGTTCGGGTTTGGTAGATCATTATCGTTTCGTATAGTACATCGTATATTCACATTACCCTTTTCTAATAACATTCAAATATATTCGTCCATTAAAGTAACAGAAATTACGTTTAAAATTACAAAATAATTGTGTTGCATTTTCGATTTCTGAAGATCGTGCAGAAGTTAATGGGACGAGCGATTTTTTTTTTTTTTTTCGTGCCCATACAAAAATTTTGAAGTGATTTTGAAGTGGCGAAGAGGAGTGTTCGGGGTAGATCCTTATCGTTTCGTATAGTATATATTGTATCGCTGTCGAGCTATCTATAGTTGCTCCAAGTAACGCAGATGGAAAGAGTCGAACGAGTGCGATGAATCTCCATGTGCATTTTACGTGCATCGTGCCGAAAGCTCATTGGGTCAACGACCTTTCGATTCAGTTTTTTTCCGTTTTTGTTTCCTTTCTTTTCTCGGAACAAAAAATTTCTGTTCTTTCGCGATGCGGTTGCGCCGCAACGCAGACAAGAAAGGATAACCGAGAAATGAGATCGATTAACGCGTGCGAATAAACAACGACTAATCATGCTCGGATTGAGATTAATTGGTCATTGAACAGTCTCGTTCGATTTGGAATTAAAACACATCGATAGATCGGTGTCGGCGCATTCCCACGGCACATTACAGCAGGCGCGATGAATGATTCATTATAATTTCCGCGAGGCTCGGAGACTCGTATGCGCGAATAAATAATTATCATAACGGGAGTGCGAGCGAGAGCTGTCCGGTAGCAAAACTAACCTCCGGACGGAATTTCTCGAGAAAATTGAGATATCAGAAGTGTCACTCGCTGACGTACCTTCGGCGATAAGCTTGGGATTGCGAGAGCAGAAGTAATGTTGATGGATGAAAGAAAAATGAAAAAAAAAAAAAAAAAAATGAAGAAAAAGATATACATTCAATGTCGACCGGTATGGATTGCGGAGGAATCGATTGACATTGCCGCTCGCTGCCGCAGTGTCAATGAGTCAACGCACCGTATAGTTTATTCCGTAGATTACCGGCAACAACTTATGGTATGTCGCGTGAGCAACAGTCCGCAATAGTCGGTACCTGTGGACAATTTAATAACCGGCTGGTATCGCGAATCGATCGCTCCCGCAGCGACAACGGTCAACGCTCGGCATAGCGCCGGCGAACAAGTTATTACAGATCACGATTGACAGACATTGGCCAGACGCAGACGTTGTAAAGAGGAAATTTAAGTGCGTACGTGCCTTGGGAATTCTCGTCGACGATCTCGTGTATACATTTCTGTGTGCAATGGACACACACGACGAGATGACGAGATACCGGTCGGTTTATGGCGCAATATAAGCATATCCACGTATTTACGGCAGCGATGCTCTTGGAGGTCGAGTCGTCAGCGTGCGCCGAGCGTACGGAAGCTCCGAATGAATGAAATTGTTAATTGTCGACTGGTGCATTCTTTTGTTCGCGCGTTTTCTCATTAAAACTGTTGTTTTAACCGTTACCGAGCGAAGTGCGGCAGCGAGGGAAGGAAATTGTAATTATGCTTTCGCGCCCGAAGGTACTTCGATTTTTTTTTTAACCATCGAAATTACATTGATTCGAAAGATCGGCCCGATGGGATATTAAGAGCGATGGAAAAAATTAGCATAAAATGGACGATCCTTTTTTTAATCTTCAAACAGTGCCCCGGGACAGACTGAACCGATGAATTTGGCAGTTTTCCAAAAATTAGCAAATTTAGACTTACGATATGGGAAATATTAGTTGAAACACATAGATTGATTACATTGGGGTTTTATTTTATTTTTTATATATATAAATATTTAAATGATAAAAACACCGTTTTAGGGAATCTCAAAATTTCTACCAGAGCATTGAAAATTTTTGGGATTTCGGTAATTCTCATTCACCGACTTTGACCGCAGTGTTTTCCACTCCCCTCGACATCTCACCAATCAATCTGCACTCGGGCCTGTCTCTATTGTCTCACACTCGATTTTCTTGCTGCGCCCTCACATTTTGACAAGAGAGCTTTATTTTATTAATTATATATATAAAATAAAAAATATTTAATGGATAAAAGCGCCGTTGTATGGAATCTCAAAATTGCTACCAGGACATTGAAAATGTTTGCGATTTCGGTAATTCTCATTCGCCGATTTTGACCGCAGTGTTTTCCATTCCCCTCGACATCTAACCAATCAATCTGCACTCGGGCCCGTCTCTATTGTCTCACACTCGATTTTCTTGCCGCGCTCTCACCCTTCGACAAAAGAGCTCGTTTAATGTAGGAAATCATCGACCGATTTCGATTTGCCGTCTTTCGCACCGTGGAGTCGAGTCGCGCAGGCGCACGGCGGTATTTCCTCGTCTTCCGGCTGAATTAATGGAATTTCGTTCGGTGAAACGGGAATTTCGCCCTCCGCGACACCGAAGCGTAAACCGCGAGACCGGCGGGGATGAGAGCCGAGATTCGAGATACTTTTGAGGGCGGCACACGTCCCGTCGGTTTCTCGTTGCCAGCGGGGTTTTGCTGTCGCCGTTCGGCATCTCCTCCTGCCTCGTTCTCGGTGTCCCTTCTAGCCGAGAGCCCGAAACGAGCGAACAGGAAACCGCCGCGGGACCGTCGCGTCTGAAAAGAGACGACGGGCGTCCTCCCGACGTGCAGACCTGCAGACACGGCTCCTCGCTCTCTCGCGGCCTTGTCAATTAACAGAGGAGACGACTTCGACGAGAAACGTCGAGTAATCTTTCGAGTATCCATTACCGCGAGGAACGACAGGAACGAGGGCTGCACAGCGATCTCCGGCATCGTTCCAACGGGGAAAACGCGGAGGAGGATGCTGAGGGAAAATTTTGTATGTGTGTTAGATCATGCGAAACGAAGCGCTATCGGAAGTCTCTTCCATTCGACTGGACCCGGCGAATTTCCATCTCTTCGGCGTTCTTCGCCGTTATAGCGGAATCTGAACGATTAATTTCCGTGGGGGAGAGCGGGGCAAAATGGACCTTCGTTGGAACCGCGACTCGTCTCTTTCATGTCCCGAAAAAAAGAATTGGCAAAGGTAGACCGTTTTGCCCCCGCTTTGTCGGATTGTTAAAACAGTGCTGTGAAATAATTGATCGTAACGATACGTTCGCAAAAAGCGTTCTTCGCAGTTATAGCGGAATCTGAACCAGAAATTTCCATAGGGGAGAACGTTGCAAAATGGACCTTCGTTGGAACCGCGACTCATCTCTTTCGTGTCACGAAAAAATAAAATTAGCAAGATTGATCGTTTTACCCCCACTTTGTCTGATTGTTAAAACAGTGCGGGGAAATAATTGATCGTAACAATATGTTCCCAAAAAGCTTTCTTCGCAATTATAGCGGTGTCCGCATGATTAATTTCCATAGGGGAGGGCGGGGCAAAATGGATCTTCGTTTGAACCGCGACTTATCTCTTTCATGTTCCGAAAAAACGGAATTGGCAAGATTGACCGTTTTACCCCCACTTTGTCTGATTGTTAAACCGGTGCTGGGAAATAATTGATCGTAACAATACGTTCGCAAAAAGCATTCGGCAGTTCTGTGCGCTGGATGTGTATTGTATAACGGAGAGCGGACTCTCGATAGCTTTCGAACTTTCCCGATGAAATCTCCAAAGCGAGCGGGCGCGCGTCACGTGCCCTCTGTTACTGACGTTATCGGAAGTGGGGTTTTTATTTTATTTTTATTTTTTTTATTTTTAACCAGCCAGACAGACGAAACAGGGGACCCGCTTTTGAAAAAAAGGTTTCCGACTTTGTGTTTGACGTTTACGCGCAATGCGGCTTTTACACGGATGAACGATCGATTAATTCTTTTACCCGGATGTCTGGTTTGCGAGATTTGTAATTTTTTGTTCCACATTCGAATTAATACTGATTTTTCTATGTCCCGCAAAAAAATTAGCAAAAATAGTTTTGCCCATCGTCGCTCCACCATGAGCAGATAATGAGATTTACTATATTCAACAAAATCGGTTCAGACCGTTCAGACCGAATAAAAAAAAATGATATTCAATAAAAAATGTGTATTATCAATTCATACGAACAAAACGTATTGGAACAAAATGGTAAGTTCACTATAAATTACATATTCACTATAAAAGCATTACCCTTTTCCAACGGACCTGAAAACTATTGATTCATTAAAGTAACTGAAATTACGATGACAATTGGAAAATAATTGCATTGCATTTTCCCTCTCTTAATATCGCGCATAGGTTAATGGGACGCGCTAATTTTTTTATTCGCGTCCATACAAAAATTTTGAAGCGAAGGGCTTAAAATGTGAAGCTTAATCTCGCAAAGAAGTGTTCCGGCTTGGTAGATCATTATCGCTTCATGTAGTACGTGTAGATCGTGTAGTCGCATTACCCTCTTCCAATGAAGTTCAAAAATATTTAGCCATTAAACTAACTGAAATTACGTTGAAAATCAGAAAATAATTGCATTATATTATCCCTCTCTTAATATCGTGCAAAAGTTAATGGGACGAACCAATTTTTTTATTCGCGCCCATACAAAAATTTTGAAGCGAAGGGCTTAAAATGTGAAGCTTAATCTCGGAAAGAAGTGTTCCGGCTTGGTAGATCATTATCGCTTTGTGTAGTACATCATTTAGTCGCATTACCCTTTCCCAATGAAGTTCAAAAATATTTAGCCATTAAACTGACTGAAATTACGTTGAAAATCAGAAACTAATTGCATTGCATTTTCGCTCTCTTAATATCGTGCAGAAGTTAATGGGATGAGCTAATATTTTTTTCGTCCCATACATAAATTTCGTGGCGAGGGGTTTAAAAGGTGGAGATTCGTCTCGAAAAGAAGTGTTCGCGGTTGGTAGATCATTATCGCTTCGTGTAGTACATCGTGCAGTCGCACAACCCTTTTCCAATGAATTTCAAAAATATTTACCCATTAAACTAACTGAAATTACGTTGAATATCAGAAAATAATTGCATTGCATTTTCGCTCTCTTAATATCGTGCAGAAGTTAATGGGACGAGCCAATTTTTTTTTCTCGTCCACGTACATAAATTTCGAGGCGAAGGGTTTAAAAGGTGGAGATTAGTCTCGAAAAGAAGTGTTCGGGGTAGATCATTATCGTTTCGTATAGTACATATTATATCGCTGTCGAGCGGATCTACCGGCTATCTCTAGTTGCTCCAGATAACGCAGATAAATCGTATTAACGACTAAGCGGATCGCGTGAGGTCTAAGCTTGTGCTTCTGCTCCTGTTGCGACTGTTAGCCCGTTAGGCGCGCGCGCGCGCGAGGCGTGCACACGCCGCTCGCGAGCAGTTATATCTAGATCGTAATCTGCCTGGTTTATCGGTCATTTATCTGAGCAGGCATTAGTTTTTGCTTGACCGCACGGCCGATGGCGTGCACCGGCTGGTCAGCCTGCCCTCGACGCGGCCCTCGATCGTTCGCAACCTAAATTATTCATTATATGGAGCAATCTCCTTCGCCGCGCGGGCATCAGGCTAGCAGCAAAAGCGCATGGATCAAATCCTCGACTGAATTAGTCAGTGTTTGCTGTTTGACGAGGATAAAAAAAATCATGAACTATCTTGCATTAATCGTTTTATCAACAATTTTACACACAGCATTATTCAGTTCCTCGTTAAAGATATCTTGCGGTCTGCTCAATAAAATATTGCCAAATTTTTACATCATTCACAGCGTGTTAAATGAATTTTTTTGCAATTTTTCTACACCGGTTGTTTGAAGTTTGCACGACTATAAAAAAATATTAAACGGGTGAGGAATTATTTTTTTTTTATGATTGTCAGTTGCGTCGTTAAAAAATGGCTTTTACGGCTTGTAATTCAACGGGAAAACTGTAAACAATTATTTTTAATAGAAAACGAAGACCGCGATGGATAATGGCCCTCTGACCTTTGCGTCCATCACGGTTCTATGCTATAGTCACCTCGTTAAAGAAAATACGGAAGGTGGGTAAGGCTATTCATATACTAGCGCAGAGGCCGTTTTATCTGCCACGTACGATCGCATTTCACCTGACGGACACCACGTAGGAGATAATTATTCGCGTTTAGATAAAGAAGCTCTCTCGCTCGGGCGCGCGACCTCGGGGATATCGAACGCTCGAACGAACGAAACGCGGAGGAGGCGTCCATTAGCATGGGAGAAGGATTATATCTTTTGATCGGTCGACGGAACGCGATGGTCGCGATGTTGCGTTCTGCGTTTTTATCGAGAAAAACTCCACCGGCAACGTACAGACCGAACTGTACTATTGTTCGGTGGCCGGTCGTGGCAATTTTCGCGCTTCCATCTTCTCCCTCCGAAACAAACTTTACATACCAATTTTTGCTGCCAAGGAAACCGGATGGATTTCGATAATCGCTTCGTTCATCCCGGCTTTAATTATTTCTATAACATTATATCCATGACGATGATTTTCTTGACAGTTGGAAAAATGAAATTTTATCGAGCTTCGTGAGCATGAAATAATTTTAGGGAAGATCGACGTTATTTTTTATGAATTTTGTTATTTAATGTTACAAATTGTATTTCTATGATTCTCGTTAGGTATTGAGTGATAATTCGTTACGAATTTCGATAATTGCTTCGTTCATTCCAGCTTTAATTATGTCCATAACTTTGTATCCATAACATTTATTTTCATGACAATTGGAAATATGAAATTTTATCGAACATCGAGAGCCTAAAATTATTTTAGGGGATATCGACGTTACTTTCGATGAATTTTGTTACTAAACATAATAATTTTTATTTCTATTATTCTGCAACGAATCAATTTTACCTTTGGCACACGTCGAGCAATCGCCCCTGCAAACCTATTAAAAAAATACCAATATCCCATGTCAATTCAATTCCTTGCCACAAGGTTCTAAACCTGAAAGTACCTTAAGTATCTATCTTTGCCCTGAAATTTAGAAAAAAAAGTCAGGACAGACAACAAGCAGTCTCGTTGTCCGAAGCCGACGCCTGGCGCTAGACCCGCAAAAGCGAGACTCGACCGTTTTTTCTGAAAGGGGTGTGAAACAGTACCGGGTAAGCGTGAAAGCTGAAGGAATCTGAGGTGTTCAGCAGGAATCCCGGCAAAAAACGTCTCCGACAATGGGCACTGCGGTTCCGCTCCGACGCTTGATTTAAGGTCTGAACCTAAACCAGCGAAAAATCCGAGAAGTTCCCTTTTTTCATGTACCACAGCGCCTCTTTTTTTGCCCCTGCTTTATTGCACCCTTGACTCCGCAACCCGAAGACAAAGGCTGTGCACCTTGCTGAAAGTCGCCTCTTCCCGATGTTAGTCCGATGTTCCCTTGGACAAGCTTTCCGGTCTCGCATAGCTCCTTCCGTGTTTCCCGCCGATCGCTGCTAAGGTTGTACAAAGTCACCGACGCCAACCGGGCAACCATCAACTTCGAGGGCTGTTTTTACAACGACCAGACCGCGCCGCGCTACGCGGCTCAATGTCCACCCTATTGTTTCTTTGATGGCGGGCCCTTTTATTTTCCTCTTGCGTATTTTCTCTTCCCTCTAATTGTCCTTCACGCGAGAGTCTCCCCGCGGGTTTTCACGACCGTGAAGAATTGAAGAGAACCTTGCCAGAGAACAACCAGCGTCCAGCGAACAACAAGTCAACTCGCAACCAGAAAAAAAATTATTTGACGACTACCGTTTATTTGGTTCAAGTAAAATATTTATTTGATTCAAATAAATATTTATTTAAGTTAGTAAATAGTTACTTACATGAAATAAATATTTTACTCAAACCAATTACCGGTTGCCGTCAAATAAATTATTTTTTGGGTGCGTCGTTCAGCCTGGCCTCGAGTAAATTTAAAGTCCACCCTAACGAAGGTTGCTAGGGTGAAAAAAGAGTAATCGGGAAAATAAAAAACAAACAATGGAAACTCGACCGAAGTTTGAGAAATATTTTTTCTTTATTTTTTCAATCGCTCTCAGAGTCCTCGCCATGCGCGCGTGAGCTGGGTGGCGTTCTTTTCCGCTTTATTTCTTTTAATGAAGTTAAATTTATTAAGGAACCCCTCGAATTACCCTCGAGGTTTTCCTGCTCGTGGCAGCACGAATCCTCGGGAGGTGTACAGGAAAGTCCGGCAACAAACGGGGTGGGGTGTGGGGTTTGGTTTGCCCCCGATTAAGCACGTAGCTCGCGGCCGCCGCGGAGAGTATATTATAAGTGTGAGCCGCTCGCGAGTTCGAGAATCAGAGCAACCCGTTTAAAGCGAACTCGGTGAGCTTCGAACACTCTGGTCTCTCCGCTCGCTCGTCCGGCAAGTCCTCCTTCCTCGCACCGTGCGGTGCTCACGCCAACCCCTCGTTAAGTCATAACTTACCCCCGACGCGCCGCAATGGGGGTTTGTTCACTCCTCGCGCCTCCACCCCTCTTCGACTTAGGCCGCTTTCCCTCTCCCTCTCCTCTCCCTCTCTCTCTGTACTGCACTTCACCCGCCGGCACGAAACCGCACTCGTTCGGCGTAGAACACCGAAACGCCACCATCTTATTTATATTCCACTGTATATACTTCCTCGAGACACGAACACGACGAACAACGAAACGATCCTTCCACCTCTCAACCCCAAATCGGTAATGAGTGTGCAACAATAAAGTCGAAATTTCTCTATTTCACCGACAGAGCAAAGGAAATACTTAGTTTTTCTGGAAACACGGTTTTTACTAAAACTGATTTTTTTTGTTACTAATAATTGCATTTCTTACATGTTTTTTATTTTTGCAGCGCAGGTGGTAGGATTTTAAAGGATATTTGGATATTACTTCGTAATGAATGTGCAACAATAAAGGCGAAATTTCTCTATTTCACTGACAGAGCAAAAGAAATACTTAGTTTTTAGGGAAACACGGTTTTTACTAAAACTGAATTTTTTTTACATATAATCGTATTTTTTAAATATTTTTTGTTTTTGCTGCGCAGATGGTAGGATTTTTAAGGATATTTGATATTATTTCGTTTGTGAAAAAATGTGCTGTTTTTTTTGCTAATCGAGTTAATTTACTCCTCAAAATGCCGTCACTTGCCATATGTATGGATACTTGGAATAGATATCATCCGGTTGCAAGGTCGGTTTTTTTCCCTTTTAGATAATTGCGTCATCTTCATTAAACACGAGGATGAACCGGGCTAAAGGAAACGTCCATGGCCCTTTGCCAAGGTATATCGTCATTATACACATACCGTCTGCGTGGTTCGCCCATAGCCTACTATCAATATTATTATTATATGACCCGCTTTTATTTATTCCCAAATTCCTAAGCTGCATTTTTTTACCTTTGTAATAAGTGTCCATTTTTAATTTTTAACCTAAGTTTCATTTGTAAAAGGTTAAAGGGTTATTGACCGCTGGAGATCCCCGGTTGGTCTGTAAATGGGCATCGCCCGTCTATGTACCAAATAAATAAATAAGTAAATTAGGCATAAAACCAGTATAAGAGCTTAACTGCATAAATGAATAGCATTGGCAATAAATTTCTTTTTGACGATTTTTTGATGGAATATAAAATAAACATGAAGATGACGAATGACGGAATTTGCGACAGTTATATTTGATTTTTAAGAATAACTGGTTACTCCCGAGACGATGTGGTGCCCGATTGCTGGTCATGTTTGTCTGTCGACCTCCTCGAACCCGTTACCTTCACGGGATATTAAATTCTGGCGCGTTATAGTATTTCCGGTGCAATTAGAGGCTTCTCGAGGCCTCGGTAAGACCGCTTGAAAACTCGGGTCGTCGAGCTATGCAAACTATGCGAGCGCCGGGCCAAGTGCCCGTACAAAGCGAAAGCATCGTCAGCAGGAGTTTATACCCATGGTAATTCTTACCCAGCTATCCTGCCCTGCTAGGTGCATTCTACAGCGTACGCAGCCGAGTTCCGAGGCTCGAGCCGCAATTTAAATATGAATTACATAATTACCCGACGCATTGTTTGGTTTCCATTATTCCTCGGTTGCCCGTAAAAGCTTCTATCATCGCTTATATCTATTTCACGCATTGGGACGTCCGTGGATCGCGTCCGCGATGAAACAACACGGCGCCGTATGGAAATTAGCCGCGCGCTTAAACTTAGCAGGATAACTCTTCTCGCCGTGGAGAGTTGGCGAGCTCGTATTTTAACGATGAACCCGAACGGGGTTGCGCGAGGGGCAAATTGCACGCGTTCAACCAAGGTAATGCACTATGCAACGGCCATGCATATACACATACTCAGCCACAGTTTTGGAGCGCGCGCTCGAGCGACGAGTGACAATAGTGACGACTTTTGCACTCGCCCCTCGAGTTAATCGACGAAGGAGAAAAAAAAAGTTGATGACAAAAATGTGCATAAACGGTAAAAGAATATTCGTGTATGAAACAAATTTAATGTTCACAAGTGTTCACAATTTATTTTTTTATTTTACAATCTGAATCTTTTTTTAATTTTGAGAGCGTTGACAATAGTGACGACGACTTTTGCACTCAACCCTCGAGTTAATCGAAGGAGGAGAGAAAAGAACAATTGGTAACAATAGCGTACATAGACGGTAAAAAAAATATTTGTACATTTAACAAATATTTATTATTCACAAGTGTCCATAACTTTTTTTTCTTAATTTTACAATTTTTTAAAGGTTTGGAGAGCTCGTTCGGGCGATAGCGACGACGACTTTTGCACTCATCCCTGGAGATAATCGACAAATGAGAAAAAAAGGAAGTTAGAAACAAAAACGTGCATAGACGGTAAAAAATATTCGAGCATTTAACAAACATTTATTGGTTGCAAGTTTCCATCGTTTTTATTGTACATGTAATCATTCTTAATTGTACAATTTTGACTTTATTAGATGTGGCAAATGCGGTTAAAATTCGGTGATGCGAACGTACGTCAAGGCTTTGCGAGAAGTGAAATCTAATCTAATCCAACGAAAAATCTCATTAGACGATAAAAAAAAATCTCCGAAGCACGAAAAGTATACGAATTATACTTCACAAAGTAATAATTCGTTATGCAAATCGCTTCCGTTTACGAGAATGATCGATAAGAGCCTGGCTCTCGCGTTGTATGCTGTTGGCGCAAAATAAAAAAAAATACTCGGGCCGGGTAAGCGCGAAAAATTCAACGACGGAATGAATATAAGCCCGAACAGCGACGTTGTGGTTTGAGGAAATTGCGGGTAAAAGAGAGCGGAGCGAGAGTAAACATTGAGGGGGATTAAAGAACCCCGTTGCGGAAAGTGCATCGTTCGCATGGGGCGATCTTCTTAAAAGGCTGCGAATGTAGCAGAGAAAAATAGAAGAAAAAAATCACGTTCAAGGGGTTATGGTATATTAGCAACGGTATCGTCGTGGCACTGAGATTCCCGGAGACTTTACGTCGCTCCAAGTCGTTTTAAAAGCTACGGTAAATATCGTAATGGAAGGGAAATAGCGCCGAGGCGTGCCGACGAGAGTTAACCAACTCATTTCTGCGTCATCCGTGGAGGAGAGGGGGGGTGGTGGAGAGGGGGGATTCTTATACTATATTCCATATCCGGGTTACGGCACGGAAACTCCGTTCAAGACTTCGTCTCACGTCCGATCTTCTCATTTTCCTGGAAAATATCACGAATAAAGTGCATTGCATTTTCCACGTTTATACAAATTATGCCGCCCAAAGAAGCCCACTTTGCCGGATAGTTCATTGAAATAATTTTTTTTAAGCCTCGATACGTGCGACCACCAAAATAAGCATCAAACATCGCATGAAAAATATATGACCCGGCTATCGTTTATTTGGTTCAAGTAAAATATTTATTTTAATTAAATACATATTTATTTAAATTAAATTAATATTTTACTTAAACCGAATAAACGGTGGCCGTCAAATAAATTATTTTTCTGGGTGTGTTTTCATCTTCTTCGGATAGTTTGTTTCCGCGCAGTGAAGCATTAAAATTGCACATAATCTGAATCTCCAGACGCAAGAACACTGAGAAAAAAAATGACATAGACCGTGTGATCAAAGTTACTTCCCACTATAAAATATAGTCTCCTGGACGAACCTCGGTATTTTATAGTTAGAACAATAGTAACAAATAACAGTGCAAAATATAACAACAGTTTAAACAATTAAATATTTTACAACAGAAACTATATGCACAGACTTTCCCTTGGAAAATTATTCCGCACAGTAGGAAATGACTATAATTTCACTATAGAAATGACTACATTTTTTCTCAGCGCAGATCTTTTACCCTTTGAGCACACTATAATCGTGGTACGATTTTCCTCCATTCCTGTTTATAAACTATTTTCCTAACAACGTACAGTTATCATGAAACCTCAAGACGAGCTTAAAAAGAAAGAAAAAACGGATTATTAAAAATCCGCCCTTAACCCAAGCTTCTCGCTTAACAAGACCGTGACCCAGCACGCTCGATATCTGGCGCCCTCCCACACTCTCTATCTGATTAGAAGAGCCCGAGATATCTTTTTTTTTTTTCTCTTTCTCTGTTCGCGCTTCCCGTCGGGGTGCAACATAAACATTATGATCGAGCCAACATAAATATCGCATTGGCATAGGAGAAAGAAGAAGAGGAAAGGAGCGAGATAGGACCAAGAGTGTGCATCGGAGTGCCCGTAGGCGCGAAGTGCAGATCGGTGCACCAACTGCATATATATCGAGGAGAGGCATGCATCGGCAAAATGGGGGAAGGGGGGGGGCGCGAAAAATATTTCGCTCTCTCGGATCTCCCAGCGTCGGAGGGAAGCTGTGCGAGCCAGTAGGCCCGGCGCCGATGAGCCAGAGAGTTCGTATATGGTGAGCGGCGTTTTAATATAATATTATTGGCTATTGATAAATTGTCGATAATGATGGGTTAGAAGAGAGAGGGTTGTCTCGAACTTCTTCGGCGATGAGGAGTAAAGAAGGGAGGAAACAATTTTTCATCTTACTTCCTCCTGCGGATTCGCGCGGGCCCCGAAACGATCCTCTTTTTCCTTCTCCACCTTTCTCTCACACTCTCGCTCTCGCGAAATTCTTGTTAAAGTTGCCGAACGATTTGATGCAGCCTCCGGAACCCGCGCGTCCGGACGCTGCGGCGGTAAGGGGAGGAGGGGGAGGTGAGGGGGAACAAAAGGGTTCGAGCCCGCGGTGCCGGAGATGCATACATATCCCGGCTGGTGCATCGGCCGACGGGCTTCGATCGGCCCGCCACACCATCGCGGTCCCGTCTCTCTCGCGCGAATAATCATCTGGCAATAAAAAAATTTGATAACAAAAAAATCAGCTTCGTCATTCAAACAATATTGTATTCTAACGAATTAGCATTACGCACTATCAATCTTGTGTGCGACGACAATAGATTGAATTCGCGGATGATCTGGACTCGTCGCTATCTTCGGCTGAGTCGATGGTGCCCACTAAGTTTATCTTAATATTTTTATGTCGATTTTATATTTGAGGTACTTATTGATAAATATTGATAAAATAAGACGATGATTATCCACACCTAATAATCATCGTCGCGAATAATCATCTCGACATAAACAAAAGGTGCATAAAAAAATCAGCTTTTCATTCCAACAATATTGTATTCTAATGAATTAACATTACGCACTATCAATCTTGTGTGTGACGACAAAAAATTGAACTCGCGGATGTTCTGGACTCATCGTGACCTTCAGCTGCGTCGAATGTGCGCGCTAAGATTGTATTAATATTTTAATGTCGATTTTATTTTCGAGGTACTTCTTGATAAATATTGATAAAATAAGACGATGATTATGCACATGTAATTATCATCGTCGCGAATAATCATCTCGCGATAAAAAAAAAAATTAAATAAAGAAAATCAGCTTCTCATTCAAACAATATTGTATTCTAATGAATTAGCATTACGCACTATCAATCTTGTGTGTGTCGACACAAGATTGAAGTGGCAGATGAGTTGGACTCGTCACTGTCTTCAGCTGCGTCGATGGTGCGCAGTGAGTTTATCTTAATATTTTCATGTCGATTTCATTTTCAGCGTACTTATTGATAAATATTGATAAAATAAGACGATGATTATGCGCATGTTTCTGTAATGGAACTACAATTACAAAACTGTTACCTCTGCCGCTACTATTATTACAAGCTATTACTATAGCTGCAACTATTATTATTAACCACTACTGTTGCAAAACTATAATTTTGCATGTCTATCGCTCCGAACCAATTTCCACTTCGGAAAGATAAATCATTTCACAGAACCCCGATTGATCTGCAATCTTGTGCAAATAATTGCCAGGGGGGGATAAAAAAAGTCTGTCTTCGACTCGAAGCGTCAACCGCTCGGATTGAACCGAGCGCTGACAGGAGACGAGGCAGTATTACGGAATGAGAAGAGCCCACACGACTTCCGGTATGATCGCTCGCGCGCGCGCGTCGTCCGCTGCGAGGGGAAGATCGAAAGAAAGCGCGAGGGCGAGTGAAACAGCGAGATATACCCGCAACGGAGAGGAGAGCTATCGTTGCCTTAATTTACAAGAGCGATCGCGATCGCGGAGATAAAACCGCGGTTCGATCGCGCTCGCGCGCGCGCACGTTGGGATATAATTTAGCGGTAGTCGCACGGCCGCTCTACGATCTCCAATCAACCACTTAGCCGACGATGTATTTACGAGGTGTTCTGTAATTTTCTCTAATTCGACGCGACTCACGCTCTCTCCCGATATCTCTCCTTTGCGGAAGCGGAGAGAGAGTGCCGATGCTGTTGCGGCCGCTGCGCACCGTATGATATCGCGGTGTGGCCTAAGCACGTATAGGAACGTCGAACGGAGATGTATCGCGTTGCGGTAAAGCGAAGTATAGCGGGGAACACGGGTATGTATGGCGCAGCTATATAGCTGGATGTGCTGCGGCTGCTGTTGCTGGACCGTGGGCACACTTATGCTAATGTTCACCGCGTGCCGTTCTCACTCGCGAGCGATCCTTCCCCCGGCTCACGGGGCGCGCGATCTGTACGCGCCCAGCAGCCACTGCTGCTTGCGTCCTTTATCGTGATTTATGATCTGCTATCCTGGATGCGATGCGTTACAGCGTACGGCAGGATACATAAGATACGCTCCCTTCCTTCGCGTGAGTGCGAATGCCGAAAAGTGGAGGGATCGCGTTAAGTTGGGACCGCTGGTACCATTTTTTTAAGATCGATGAACACCTTTGCCCATCCTTCGGTAAGGGAGAGCGGGGCAAAATGGCATACGGGGGCAAAACGGGATAATGAGACAAAACGCAATACTCCAATAACTTTGAGATGGTGGCAATGGAGGTGCGTGGGTCAAAATGGGTTTAAAAATCCGGATGTATCGTTGGGACAAAAGTGGGGCATCCAGAAATTATTGGAAAATTGAGTTTTGCCCTCACAGTCCCGTTTTGCCCCGCTGTGCCATTTTGCTCCGGTCTACCCTACTTTCACGGCTCTTTAAAGAGGGGGGATAGCGATGTATATTGATATATATTGTAACGAATATAGAGATGGGGATGGACGGGAGACACGATACTACACAGATGACCGGAATAGCTTGGTATGACAAATGACAAGCGGATAGATTATCGATTGACCGGATGACAACAGTCTTGATCGGACTTTCAGAACGAACAGAAGTTTAACAGTTCGTGCCCGAGATATTTTGTTGCGATTGTACCAATAATATCCGACCCAAAACCTAATATGCGCGTTATTTATCCCACGAGAATGTAACAATATATATAAATCTTGTTATTGGACAGAAAAAGCCTTCCAGCGTTTATATTGATTACAGTATAACTGAAACTTATAACTTGTTGCTTATAAGTAGTGCGAGGGTTACTACGGTACTTCAGCGTACTGCAGTGAAAGATTCAGTTACTTACGTTTATCGAAGCAATTTCTAGCCGCGGAGACTAGAATTTCGAAAGACGTTGATCTCGACGTCGATTTTTTTATTTGTTTGCACATTTCATGTGAGAACTATGGATCAGGCGCAGATTTTGCCCGCACAGCTGTTGATCCTTCAACTAGTGTAGCGAAATGGCAAACGCTGTCCGAGGTCGTGCAAGCGATTTCTTAACGGACCGGGAAAGGGGCATCTTCTTGCCGGTGCTTCTCCCGGTGAGAGTTATCGAATCTCTCTCGATACTACCGTCCCGCATTGGGTATCCGTATACTTATATACACACAAGTGGAATACCGTTGCTGGTATAGGGTAAAAGTGGGGAATATGGCGCGGTCCATATATCATTGATTTACGTGTTAATCGATTTGGTCCATATTCACCACTTTTACCCTAAGACATGTCCGAGTGGTCGCCAACTAGATTTTGAGCTCGAATCTGAATTTTTAATGTGTTTGCACACAAGATGTACGACATTTGGACCAGCCGTAGATTTTGCCCGTACTTAGAGCCGTTGATCCTTCATCTACTGCATCGAAATGGCGAACGTTGTCCGCGGTGGTGCAAGCGATTTCTTAACAGACCGGGAAAGAGGCATCTTCTTGCCGGTGCTTCTCCCGCTGAGAGTTATCGAATCTCTCTCGATACTACCGTCCCGCATTGGGTATTCGTATACTTATATACACACAAGTGGGATACCGTTGCTGGTAGACGGCGTGTCCGAGTGGACGCTAACTAGATGTTCTCGGCATGCTGCGGCTGCCGCTGGCAGCTGAGGGCAGCCCCGCCAAGGTAGAGTAAGGGGATCCCCCTCGGTATACTTGAGCTCGCAGCATCTTCCACCAGGTCTTGAGCTTATACTCTACTCGTCGGGCACGGCGTTGTGTTAAACTTCGTTCTCCGCCTTGCGAGACCAGCAGGGCTCATCGCACGCTGCGCCCCCCCAACCCCCCACCCCCCTCCCGTTCGACTCTCGCCCGAGAGATTAAAAAGTTAATGGGGGGCGGTCTGTGGGGGCGTGCAAGTGTACGTGGTGCCGGGATTTATGTCTGCACCACTGAGATATCGTTTCGCTCGCGCGCTCCTTTCCTTTCCGCGGTGGGGAAACCAGAGCCAGGAACGCCAATAGGCATTGCCCTTATTCTAAATCTTTCGCGCCCCGTTCGCTCGCCGTCTGCATGCATCTTGCATCGAGAGAAACCGACGATCGTACGAGCGATGCCTATGAAATAAGAGCGAGAACGGGCTTGAGAAAATCGTGAGAGTGAAAGAGAGGGAGACTGCGATGAAAGACGCGAAATTTTTATTAACGTCTTTATTATTATTATTATTATTATTATTATTATTATTGTTATTATTATTATTATTATTATTATTATTATTATTATTATTATTATTATTATTATTAAATTTCCTTCCGTCACAGTAATTCTTCCGTAGTGATTTTCTGAAAGGCTACGGAGCATTTTACATTCTAAGTGAAAAATTTGCCGCAGTAAGACTGTTCTAAAATTCGAACTCGAGTTTCGGCTTGAGCCCGGCCGTAAGTGAAACTTAAGGCCAGACTCATCGAATTATCATTTTTTTCAAATTCGAGGGAAAACGGTCCCGATCACCTTCACGGCGCGGGCCCGACACAACGGAAGGTGCAATTTGTGTTAGGAGATCGATGGCTATATTATCGATTGGAATAGCACATCCGGACCGCGGGAGAAAAGGGAAGGGGAGGTCGTCTGGGGGATCGAAGAGTCTGTTGAGAAAGGTCAATAGATACACCTACATGCCTTCATGAGAGACGTTTGGCTGCGGACCACAATCTTTTCTTGTCTGTCCCAGGAAAGAGACCTTTAGAAAAAAAAAAATCTTATACACCACACCGCACGAGGGGTAACCCTTAATCCCTCGACCCAAAAAAGCAGGGGCGCAAACCACCGCGCGATGCGTTCTCCAGACCGGAGCATCCTCTTTCTTCCCGTGATTATTCCAGTTTTCTCGTTGATTTTGTTTTAATCCTCGAGCAATTTAATTGCCGATAATTTATATGGGAAATATTAGATTCGTGCGAAACCGTATTAAAAGGATCGTGGCGGAGGAGGTCCTCTGTGCTCCTTTTTTTTTAAATATTATATTCCATCGTTGGTATATAGCCGGGGCGACGAAGGGGCGGCCGGAGGGGGTGTGGGACGGTGCTCCGGCTCTGAGAGCTCCGAGATCGTACGGAATGGATCACGGATCGATGCCGAAGACTGTAATTATAGCCAAATATGAAAAGCGAGCCGTAAGATTAATTTTTTCGCGAGATTGATGCCGGGATCCCGAAACGGTAATGTATATACATATATGTAGGAAGGAGCGAGGTAGCGAGAGGTGAAAAAAGCGAGATAGCTGTATCGGGCCGATAGTAGGTGGGGGGCACACTGCGGAACGATCGAACGGTCAGGCCGGCACGGGAATATCGATTCCGCCTCTCTTAACGAGATTCCATCCTTCCGTCACTCAAATTAAGAATAATAATATGCCAATAATGCCAAATTACGGTGCACCGGAGGCCGCCCTTGCCGATCATTCTTTATACATATATACACATATATATATATATATATTTCGCTCGCTCGCTCGCGCAACTGTCGAACAACCGATGAGCTTCGAAGACTCGTGGATAAATCGCTCGTTCGCACCGTGTGCGATATATTATTTTTTGCCTTACTTTTTATTCATATTTTTAGCGAACGCAGGTCTCGATACGTACAGGTAGAGAATGGACGGAGGGACAATGGGAGAGTGTCTGCGGGACGTATTTTAGGAGGACGGGGCAAAATGGGAAGCTGAGATATCGAGGCCGGTCGGATGAGTGCGAAGTTGTGAAACGATCGTTTTACTAACGAAGAATTAAGTTCGTAATAATTATTCCGAGTATTCGAGAAAAATTGCGTTCTGGGGTATAATGGGTGATCTCTCATTTCTCTTCGTGACGATAAGGATCGGCCACGAAGAGAAATTACGTTTTTATTGATTCGCCTCGATAGAGGATTTTATTTATGCTCCGCGAAAAATTGGTAAGGGTCCGTTTTGCCCCACTGTCCTCCGAGGAGTGAATTAGGAAATTCACTCCTCGCGAAACCAGTATTGGAACCTCTTGCGGGCGGAGTAATTTAATCAATTTGAGGGACTTCGTTATAGAAATTAATTTGGAGGTACTAATTATGAATTCATAAATTTATTTTCAAAACAATTAATTATGAAAGAATTAATGTATAAAAAACAATTCATTATCGAAATTAATTAAAAAATTATTCATTATCAGTTCAACACGCCTCTTCCACAACTCGAACCAATGGGCATACACTGGGGAAGAAATTGTTGGATTAGACAAAAGTCGCGGTGACATACGTTCAAAGCTGTTGTTTGTTTGGTACAAATAAAGCATCGTTTCGTTAAACGATTATTTGCTTGAATCGACTCAAAACTTGTCAATTCAAACAAACATTGTTGTTATCCTAACCAAGATAACACCTTTGAACTTATCTCACCGCGACTTTTGGTTAATCCAACAATTTTTTTCTCGAGTGTATGCCGATGGTTCTCGTTGTGGAAGAGGCGAGTCAAACCGATAATTAATCCTTTTTTAATTAATTTCGATAATTAATTTTTCGAATATATTAATCAGTTCGAGGTTTCGTTAATCCAACCATTTATTTTTCTCAGTTTAACAATAAAAGCCCAACGTCGCGTTTCGAGATTTCGATATGACTTTTAAGATCCGACTGCATCGTCCGATTTTCTCTCTGGGACTGTAATGCCTTCTCGGGCTCCGTTAGATTTACTTTCAGGTTAAAACGTGAGCTTTCACGGCCTCCGATGTGTTGTGTATATAAAATCCTTACGGAGGTAAATTTACCTGGAACTGTCGCCTTCGAGTATTCAGAGGGCAGCGGGTTCGCCAGGTCCAGGATACCGACCTTAGACACCCGGGCAGCAGCCGCAGCCTCCGGGACACTATCCGCCAGGGACTCTCCTCTCTCTCCTGTTCCCTTCTCGTTCTTTCGCACCGCTATGGTCCGCAACTCTCGCGCGTTCCACACGCGTCCACCTCGCTATAAATCTATTTAGAGTTATTGCAACGTCGGGTTTTGTCTTAATGGTCAACCCGGTAAATCCTGCTGCTGTCACTATGCTACGGTTGGGGCATTGCGTGCGATTCTCCGTCTTTGTGCCCTTGGGCGTTCCTTACTCCCATGATTTTCCGAGTCTCTCGCCGCTAATCCGCGTCCCAGGATCGAATAATCCCAGGATGCGAAGAAATAAAAAATATCGGTTCGTTACGTTATCGGGTGAAATTTTTTTCCGCCGAAATCTAAGTATCGAAGTAACAACTACAGATAAAAGAATAAGAAATTTATTTTTATATTTATTTTTTACTCGTTGAGGATTTGGCCCGGCGTATATCGTTCATCGATTTTCGGAGTCTCTCGCCACTGATCCGTGTCCCAGAAGCGAATAATCCCAGGATGCGAGGAAATCAGAGAGATCGATTTATTATATTATCGTGCGAATTTTTTCCGGCAGAAACAAAGTACCGAAGCAAAAGAAAAAAACAAAAAAATAAGAAATTTATTTTTATTTTTATTTTTTTTACTCGTTGAAGATCGTTCATCGACTTTCCGTGTCTCTGGCCACTAATCCGCGAAAATGCAAAAGATCGGTTCGTCATATTATCGTGCGAAATTTTTTTCCGAAAGAATCAAAGTACCGAAGCAAAAACAAAAAACAAAAAAAGTAAGAGATTTATTTTAATATTAATTTTTTTACTCGTTGAAGATTTGGCCCGGCGTGTATCGTTCATCGATCTTTTCCCAATCGATTACCATGGTCAAGTATGTATGTATGTGTAATCTCTGTCTCGGTGGGATCGAGAGAGGAGGATCGATGAGTGCGGGCCGAGATCATCCCGCCGGAGTCTCTAGCCTCTTAACGAGCGAGGAGAATATCGGTGAGACGTTACGCTCGTCATGCCTTTTTCTCTTTTTTTCTCCCCCCCCTTCCCCCCCCCCCCCCCCCCCCCTCGACCGAACGTTTATCGATCGTTCGATCATCCACGGTATCTCTTTCTCACCCTTCTTGCTCGTGTAAAAAAATTCCCGGATTATAAGCTCGCGCGGGTCTCGGTGATCCGGGTAAATGAAGAAATTTAATTAAGCAACGAACCTCGAAGATATTCGACGATATTTAACTCGTATTGCACGCAGTCCCCGAGGAATACTTCACCGATTAATTGCCGTTTAGTGAGTTTTTTTTAAATAATTTTTTTGTTTTTTTTTCCTCCACCGAGAAATCGAAGAGAATTTCGTGAAGAGAAACGGAAACAAAAGTAAATAAAGAAGAAAATGCGAAGGGTTTAAGCGAAAAGGAATAATTAAGGAAGAGGCGAACAAGAGACAGGGCCAATCGGCCGGCGAATCGGCACGCGGATCCCTCGCTTTCTGCGCTCATTGGCACGAGAGCGCGCGCTCGCGATGGTATAAAAGGTGCGGAACTCGTTGCGAGCGCCCCATCTTATTTCTATCCTCTTACTCTCGGACTTTCAATTTTTTTTTTTTTTAATTTTTTTTTTGCTCGATGAGGGAATCGCGGAGTAAAAGGGAGTCCCGACGGGACGTACGTACGAACGAACTTTTAGCGCGGCTTGCACGCAGGGCCCTTCTTCTTTCGCCAAATAAATCGGCTGCGAGGGGAACCGGCCCACAAGATGCCCGATAACGCGGTCGCGCGGATATCTCGCCGCACTCTCTCACTCGACGCACACCCGCAGCAAGAAATTTATCCACTCTTGCACCTGAGGATCTCCTATAGCTTTGACCCTTTCCTCGATGTGCTTTTTTGTATTTTTTAATTTGTTGTTTTTTCCTTTTTGTGCGAGCATGCGAGAGAGCGATTTAATTGGTCGCGGTAGTCTGGACCTTTTCGCGTATCGTCGGGTTCGACGGTTCGGGCCGAAAAGATGATAAAGGGAGGCGTGGAAAATTCCGCGTGTAAGGTAACGGTACCGATGTTCGGACACGTCCCAATCTTCGGAGACTCCTATGCAGATCTGATTTATTCCGAATTGAAGTGTTGAAAATCCATTATGACACTTGTAATCGCAACTGCAAACATTATATGATGCACAGAAAAAAAGTTACACAAGGTTTAAGCCTGAATTATTTTCTATTGTTGAAATCTGTTAAAACACCGACGATATAGAGTCCGAAGAATGGTACAAGCGTTACTACATACACGACCTAATAATCGGACAGTACGAAAAGGTTAGGTTGGCCAGTTTTCTACGTATCTTATCTTCATTATTGTTTCG